>JAGFPH010011119.1:0-26726 GCA_018207615.1 Philaenus spumarius
CTTGGGTACATCCTCTAACTGGTTTGGATATATCCTCTAAGTGGCTTGGAACATCATCTAACTGGCTTGGGCACATCCTTTAACTGGCTTGGGAACACCCTCTAAGTGGCTTGGGCAGATAATCTTAAGTAGCTCGAGCATGTCCTTCAAGTGGCTTGGGTACATCCTGTAACTGGTTTGGGCGTATCCTATAAGTGGCTTGAAACATCATCTAACTGGCCTGGGCACATCATCTAACTGGCTTGGGAACATCCTGTAAGTGGCTTGGGACATCTCTAACTGGATTGGGTATACCATCTAACTGTTTTAGGCACATCTCTAAGTGGATTAGGCAGATTATCTAATTATTTTGGGAAGATACTTTAACCCTAGAACAGTAGCGTTATTTTGATGTCGCTTATCGGTAGCGATACGTAAATTTTACGTCCTGCTGATTTGTTGACATTATTTAGACTGAAATTTTCATCATTGGTGTAGATTACATGATTCTTTTTTAAATGTTTTATAGGTTTTTGTTTATTTTAATAAAAATGTAATACAATACTGGCACATAATACAAGTAAATGTTAACAACAAAATCAACGTGTAAAATATTTAACGTATTTTTAGCGATACGTAATTTTTACGTGAGAGTTATTTTATAACTAACAGAATAACACACACAATGTCAATTTGCAATGCCTCCTCGTAGGCAACTAACGAATAGAGACACTCCTAGAATTGGAGGGGATAAATCAAAATGGCTGACACGTCATATGTACGTACGCCAATGTTCTAGGGTTAGGTGGCTTGAGCATAATTATCCTCCAAGGGGCTTGGGTACATCCTCTAACTGGCTTGGACAGATCATCTAACTAGCTAGGGCACATCCTCTGACTGGCTTAGATACATAATCTAACTGGCTTGTGCACACTGCCCTAAAGGTGATGGGTTTCTTCCATAACTATAGAAAAAATTTAACCTATAAATAAATAACTGTAGAACATAGTGAGAGTATGCATTAGAAGGTTTACGATATGCCGTAACAAAGTGGACAAACTAATTTAAGCAATTTTAAATATTCATTTTTGTTTAGTCAAATACAGTCATTTTTAGTGAAGAACGATCTAGGAAAAATTGGAATGCTTTTGTTATTTCTTTCGCGATTACTTTGACCCGTTCTCAAACGAAACCATATTTAATCAAACAGAACGCAAACATCTGATTGAAAATCTAGGTCAACAGCTGTTTAATGTTTGTTTTCCCTTCTCTGCATAATAGGATGTTTCATTTCATTTGGTAGGAAAAACCTTCGCCCTCCAACTATTTTCCTTACTTGCAATGTAAACTCGGCTAAGAGATCTCTTGGTAAACTGTAGACTGTGCATGGAATATTTGAAGTTTATGTAAATTTTACTTTTCCGAGTTTAACTGCAAAACGTGTTGGAGTTCCGTTATTTTGCATGCATATTTGACCGTTATTAACCACCAAATCTAGAAGTAATTCGTTCACGCAGCCGAACAGCTGACCTGAGTAGAGCGTATTTCCAAAATTTAGTTTATACGATTTAGGATTTCAACCAACAATTTGGGAAATTGGTCTACTCACAAAGACGCTGAATAGGTGCGTGCGTGTACGAAATATATTAGTAGAATTCGCTTACACCTCAGCTTCCAGCCCTGTTCGAGCTCTGCTTCGTTCCACTCGCATCCAGTTTACACCTCGGCCCTGTGGGATCAAAAGCTGCCTCCATGGGTTAAATCACCCACTAGGATTTGAACCGGGTACGTTTGATCGATTTTTGGGAATCAGACGGGCTATAAGGTAGTGTAAAAAACAAACCGTGCAGAATAGTATCCTGTTTATTTCATTTGTTTTAGATAAAACTCCAAAAATTTTGTATTCTATTACTCAACAAATTTGACTACATGTTGTTGTATTTTTCGTTCTAACTGTTATATATGTTAGGTTAAATGACTACATGCTTAGAGTATCAACTATGAACTGGTTTATTCTCTAGTTACAATCTTGCAGTAACTAGCCTGTATTACATTGACAATAGATTACTTGTAGTTATCTTATTTAGATAACTGTGTACACATATATTACACTAACGGTCTCGTCCGAGATACTTAGAAAAACCAACGGACGTAAAAGGCGGCCGACAGAGTGCGAACACGTAAATTGAGTTATATTTGTTAAAGCCCTTTTATTTAAACATTATCAATACACCCATACAGCAAAACTGCTAAAATCTATGTGTAGATTATTTTATTAAAAACTAGTAAACCCCCGTGAAAAATCACAGGCGGATTAATTAGATACACATCAGAAATACATCATTTATACAAAGTCATATTTAAAAACAACAGACTTTATCTAGGCCTACCTAACTACGGTGACAGTGATTTTTAACTCGGTAAACGTGTACAGTTATAAGTATAATAAAACTGTAGGCCTATTTGTCAAAATTGTGTATTCATGTACGTTATTATAATAAGTATGTAAAGAAAGATAAAAATATTATCTTTTAATTGCTTTTTATTTCATATTGATGGATCAAATGATTTAGAAGTTATTAATATTACAGTGAAGAAATTAATAATCGAATATGTTTATATTATGTTCTTTATAATACCGTGAAGGTTTATAAAGTTTATTCGCTTTTTACGAATTGCTGATATATATACAATATATAGTTTACCTTATACAGTAGTCTATGTAAATTTTATCGCAGTCGTTACATTCAAGCCTGTAAACACCACTTACAGGCAGATCTTTTTCGGCAGATCTTTTGCGAAAAGATTTAAAGAACATTTGCCTACTCATAAAAACCCCCTCTCCAGAATCAGATTTAGTTATGCCGAACATTTGATTGACACTAACCACACCTACACTGATATAAACACTAACATGACCATTATCCGTAAAGAAAGGAAAGGCCGTCGTCTCAACGTATTGGAGGAATATAGCATTTACACTTCCCAGAAGAAAAACCCTAACGTACTCCTGAATGACAAATTGAGCTTTGCAGCTAACCCCATCTATGACTTAATCTCTAATCTCTAAACAAACAAATACAGCTGACCTATCACCAATTCACATACAATTTTTTCTTCAGTTTCCGTTCGGAAGCACAGTAACTATGTCGTGGCCACGCAAATATTTATTTCATGAAACATTTGACGAGGAGTTATCCGATGAAACTTTGTATTTTTGTGTCGTGTTATCGTGTGTGTTCAGTGTTATTGTGTATTGTTTTATTTAAGTGTTGAGTCCTACACCTGACGAAGCCGGCTGTGAACGGCGAAACAGCGCTGTAGTGTAACTACAAAAATATCAAGAATTGCTCCGACTACTGTATAAGGTAAACTATATATTGTATATGTTTATATGTTATACGAAGATGTACGAATGTTTACGAAGTTAAACGAATAGGAATGTATTCTTTAATTTGTAATCATTGTACAAATTATAATGATTGAAGTTGTAAACATAACCCTAAACTATAATCTACACTGGGCTTGTTTAAGTATTACAGTCGATGGATGAAATCAGCTGTTATAAATATTATATGTTACTCACGTACGTACGTACACTCGCTTTTATAGGAGTTTATAAAGTTGAATTAATTCCACCCTATCACAGTTTACTAGCAGCGGGTTAAAACAGTTTATTCTGATATCAACTCCAGCTTTATTAAATTAACATGATATGAATTGTACATTTAGAATCATATACTATAAATGCAATTAGCTTTTCTGTATTAAATGAAATGAAATAGTTTCCTGTATACAAAACATTTGCCCTATAACCGCTGGCATTGTTATTGTATTTCAACATAATAAACTAATAATTACATTTTGTTTAATGTAGGCTACAGATATCGACACAAGTTTTAATATTAATAATAAATTATTATTAATAGTTATTGGATTTTCAAAATCGTGGAACTACAAATAAAAATTAACGAAAATGCATGCCGTAAAAGAGGGAATAGTTTAAAGCTAAATAATTTGTTCACGCAGCCGAACCGCTGACGTGAGTTGAGCGAATTTTCAATATTTAATTTACATGTTTTAGGGTTTCAACCAAATATTTGGGAAATCGGTCTACTCACGAGGGCGTTGATTAGCTGCCTGCGTGTACGAAATATACCAATAGAATTCGTTTGGATCTCAGCCTCAAGCTCCAGCTCACTCTTTGGTTCGTTCCACTCTGATTATGGACTGCTTCACTTCGCTCGCAAGCGGCAAACTCGGCGTCATCCCACGTGAATTTTAAACGGGTACGTTTTTATTATTTTACGTTTTGATCGATTTTGAGAAACCAGACGGGCAATAAGGTCGTGTAAAAAAAACAAAAAGTGTAAAATAATATCCTTTATCTATAATAATATTATAAAAATGTCAAATTTGTTTGTTTGGATCTAAGGGGTAATCTCTGGAACTACTGAACCGATTGAAAAAAATAGTTTCACTAATAAAAAGCTACACTATCCCTGAGTAACATAGGCTGTAATTCATTTTGATAAAAACATTTTTTATTTCAATATTTGTAAATTTAGTCGGACAAAATTCTTAGGTTAGGTCTAGATTGATGAACCAATACATATTTCTTGAATGTATTTACATGCATTACCATAGCAACCAATTGAATAAAATAACAGATAAAACAGCTGATTTCAAACTTTGAAGCAACTATTTGTGTTTCTTATATTTATATATAAGGCCTATTGCCCCTACAAGCCACTAGTACTTCTATAAACAGCTTATTTCAAACTTTGTATTTCTAAATTTTAGTTTAGGTTTTTACTAAAGTGTAGACCTGAGAATTGCTGGTTCTTTTGACCTTTATTAGCGAATTTCCATAGGAAAAATGAGCTATTGCAGTGGCCCTTATGGTGAGACCCAAGATCGGGAGTAGCAAATGAGCACCGATCATGGTCCCCAGAACACGTTTTTGGGTGTCATTAAAATTCATATACAGGGTGAGTTTCTACTGACACCATTAACTTCGCCAGTGTGTTCTACTCACTAAATGGAATAAAAAAGTTCATATAGACCCATGTCCGATTCTCAACCGTTTGGCTGTAGTCACGTATTTTATGTTTTTTCAAATTCATGCTATTTTGCCTCACTATCTGTTTGATAAAAATAAAACTTTTACTACTTTACGAAGTAGTTTTGATACATATGTCTGAGATACCCCCAATTCACTGGCCACAGTTTTTGTACTTGTCCGCGGATCTCCTACTCGGTCTAGCACAGCTTCTTCTACGGCAACATCTTGCATAAAATTGCCAACTAAGCAACCATTAGTAGGAAACTTTCCATTTTCATACAAACTCTGATGTACCCTGGTAAAGGTTCTGACATCAGGAATCCTTCTGTCAGGAAAACGACGATTGTACTCGCGACGGCTTTCAGCCGCATTACCAGATCAAAAGCCGTACACAAAATGCATATTATCAGCATATTCTAAATTTATAAAAGGATCCATATCACAGAATGAATATCTTACAACACAAATGCCTAGTTCAGTTTGACGTGCAAATTAAATGATGACTCAAATAATTATTACAACAATGTAGTATTAACAACATCTGATTCAGACTGGGTGATAAATAATTTATCACCCAGTATAATTATAATGGTATTATAATTATTATAATGCCATTATATCAGCTGATTTCAACCAATACCAAGTTACAGCTGATTTCGAAAAACAAATAAGTACATCATTTCAGTACATTTCTTTGTTAAAACCAAATCAGTAAAACGTGTTTTATTCCAGTTTCTTAGAGTTTTTACTGTTATACCTAAACGTAAAAATTAACATTTGTACATCATTTTAAAGGTTATTAAATGAGGAAGTTTTTAATTTCATTTGATATTGCCTTACGTTTTATTTAAGTAGTAAAAAAGGGTCTTGAAATGTAACCTAAAACATTTACTTACCCAACTTCTTATTTAATTTCCAATTTTGAAAGGCATTATTGTTGACAAATCATTACAAAAAACCTTTGTTTTATAGCAAATTTAATTCTTGTTCTAATGGTTTTAATTGCAATTCGGTACGTTGATTAGTTTTATTTTTATGAAACAAATAGTGAGGCAAAATAGCATGAATTTGAAAAAACACAAAATACGCGACTACAGCCAAACGGTTGAGAATCGGACATGGGTCCATATTAACTGTTTTATTCCATTTAGTGAGTAGAACACACTGGCGAAGTTAATGGTGTCAGTAGAAACTCACCCTGTATATATATATATATATATTTTTTTTTTTTTATATATATGTATATATGTGTTCGCACTCTAGCGGCCGCATTTTAAGTCCGATTTGGTTCAAATTTGGTACACATGTTGGTTGTCTACGTCGCTCGGACGGGTTCGTTAGCCAAAAAAATCCAACAACAGGAAGTACGTTTTTTGACCGGAAGTAACTGTTTTTTGAGATTTTAACTACGAGAATGAAATTTTTTTGGAGTTTTTTCTAAAAATATAAATTTAGGATGTTATTCTGCACATTTTGTTTTTTACGCGATCTTTTAGCTCGCTTGGTTCCCTCAAAATCGACCAAAACGTAAAATACCATAAAAGTACCCGGTTCGAAGCCAAGTGGTGCAAACTCGTGAGGCACTAGGAGGAAACAAATTCTACTAATATATTGCGTACACACAGACAGTTGTTCAACGCCTTCGTGAGTACACCTATTTAACAAATTGTTGGTTGAAACCCTAAAACATAGGCATATAAACTTAATTTTGGAAATTTGCTCAACTCACGTCAGCGTTACAGCTGCGTGGTCGAATTATTATAACTGCTTTATAAAAAATACGAAATAATTTGATTTGAACGTTTACCTTTATTTACCATCTTAGCTTTGGGGTTATTATTAATCCTACACCTTTATTATAAAGAAAACATAACATGATTATGTGTATAGAAAGTTCGCAGGGGTTTCCCCTAGCCTGTATATAATGATAGTAAGAGCTAGCGATAATTATAACTCCTAAGTACGTAAATCCGTTCGAATGGCTAAGTGTTGATTCAATTTAAAGTTAGAAGTATGTCTTATTGTGGAGTTTCAGTAGATGTATTTATACGCTTAAACTTCAATTAAAACTTCCCAAAGTGAAACCGTATTCATCCATCTTAGCCAAATACAATGGTAGCTATGGAAACAGTGTTCGGTAAAGAAACCAAGCATTGTTGGAAGAAAGCCGTAGTTAGTCACCATGGCAACGTCGTTATAAGAGATACACATCGCTAACTTTCTGTCAGGTGAGACGGTAAATAATCTTTGCAAGTTCAGAAGGCGCAGTCGATTAACAGAGATAATTAAAATGGTGGTGAATATTAAAATTATATCCAATTCCTTAAAAGGTGTTGGTAGCTGAATAATTCCACCACGCAGCTGAACCGCTGACGTGAGTTGAGGGAATTTCCAAGATTAAGTGTATATGCTTTAGAGTTTCAAACGACAATTTGGGAACTTAATCTACTAAGGAAGGCGCTGAATATCTGACTTGTGTACGAAATATATTAGTATAATTTGTTTGCACATAAGCCTCCGGCTTCGACTGACACGCTGCTTCGTTCCGCTCGCAGGAGAAACACCTCGACTTTGCGGCCATTAGTTATGGAATGCTTCGCTTCGCTCGCGACGTGCAAACTAGGCCGTTTGCCTCAGATCAGAAGATTCCTCCAAGTGGATTTGAACCGGGTACTTTTGATCTCAAGAGTATGGACGTTGAAAAGAAATCTAACAGATGAAAGTAAACTTTGGGAAGGGGATTTAATAAGAAGGTGTTGCCCTACATCTAAGGGATATAGTAAAAGAGAGACGTAAACATATCGATGAGTGTACTTTGATCAGAGTACGTGGAATATAAGGGATGAACATTTAAAAAACTGGATAGTGTACAAACGTGGACGGTAAACATACTTAATATACACGGTGCGAATAAAGTATCGGAACTGTTGGATTTATCTTCATAACAATAATAATAGTTTTATTGCCATTAAACACAATACATGCAATAGGCAACAGTCATACTGGAATGTAGATAGGTAGTATCACACAACAAGTACATAATATATATAAATTAAATCACAATTATTCATGAATTCCTCCATAGAATAGAAAGCTTTTTGCTTAAGCCATTTTTACTTTCTCATTATACTATAGTATAGAGAAAGTATAGTGATCGCAAAAAAAATCGATGTTGATATTTTTGTGAAAATATCCGTTTTGGGACCAGCTGAGTCCAAAAAAGTGGTTTTAACAAAATGTCTGTCTGTATGTATACAAAGCTAGATCGAAAACTATTCGATCGATTTCAAACAAATGTGCACCATACATGTCAAGTATCCCTGTATAGATGCATGAAAAACGGTTTTGAAAAACAACCCCCATTTTGGCAAAACAAAACCCAAAAAATGTGTTATTATTTCCTTATAAAAAAACTGCTCTAACGATTTTGATAAAATTTGGCTTATTTGTAGCCCTTAATGTACCCTACCATATGAAAAAAACAGCAAGTTTCTAAAAATTCTCGTTTAGCTAATAATAATAATAACAATAATAATTGATTTTGGGGTTTTTTGGCCATAAAGGGGTTTTTTCAAAAATTTTCAAAACCTTTTTTCGTGCAATCTATACAGACCTAATTGACGAGTTTGGTGCATATTTGTTCGAAATCGATCGAATAGTTTTCTCTCTAGATAATAATAATATTTTATTAGTTAATCTCCTACTTTTAATAAGTCACCTCTCCTAACCCACGTACAATTATGAAGTCACAGTGAATCTGTTTGATAGTTTAAATACGTTTGTGAGAAAGTATGTGCCAGTTCCTGGTACCGTTTATTTAATTACACTTTAGAACTTTTTTTCAGTCAAAGTTCTTGACTACAGAGGCAGTTTATTAAATAGCATATACTGTTGGTAACAACTCTTATGAGTTTTAGATAGTCTTTAAGCTATATCACATTAATTTTGTTTCTAGTATTGTAACCATGTCTCTCAAACTGGTTATCAAATTGCAATATATTGTTCTGAACATGTGTTCGCTTCGATCGCAGCGGACAAGCCGTCACCCTCGGATCGTAAGCTCCCTCACAGTAAAATCCCCCGCGTGGATTTGAAACGGGTACTTTTGTGGCGTTTTAAGTTTTCATCGATTTTGGGTGAACCAGACGGGCTATGAGGTCCTGTAAAAAAAACTAAATGTGCAGGAATAATTCGTTCCACTCGCGCTGGTTCATTCGACCTTGTAGCCTTGAATTATGGGCAGCTTCGCTTCGCTCCCAGTGGACAAACTCGTTTCCCGAGTTTGCGGTCAGGCTGTCGGCCTCGGTCCAGAAGCTACCACTACTGTAGTATCCTGAATTTGAAGCGGGTACTTTTATGGTATTTCACGCTTTGATAGATTTTGGGAAAACCGGGATCTTGAAAAAATGTGCGTAATATCCTCATATTTATTTAAAACTCAGAACAAATTACATTCTTGTACGCATAATCTAAAAATTGTTTTACTTCCAGTCAAAAAACTAGTTTCCAGTTCTTGAGTTTTTTTTCTAACGAACTCGTCCGAGCGACTTCGTGTACAAAACGTTTGGACCAATTTGCGGCCGCTAGAGTGATAACACACACATATTATATATGTTATGTCAGCCAACGGCTACACAATTGGTTGAGTGAAACAGCCCTTCATGGGTGGCAAAGTTTGCTTGTTATCCGGGGCGGAGACAACATCCTAAGGGAAGTTTCTGGACTTTCCGAGGGGAGAACAGCCCAAAACCAAAGTTTCTTGGATTTCAATTTGTCGGATAAGCGTCGAACTTAAACTCGTGCTATGAAAACTAAAAAAATCGAAAGCTGGATACGTGAATGGAACAATTTTGCCTTTACAAAACCATTGCATTGGGTGAAGTTGGGTATTTAATGTACAGATAACAAACAAACTTTCCAACGTATACTTTAAAATTTACGTACCTAGTGGTTTTAAACATAATAATGCGGACAGGCAGCTGAACCATTGACGAAAGTTGAGCGAATTTCTAAACTTGAATTATGTGTTTTAGGTGTTTCATTCAACTATTTCTGATTTTGGTTTACTCACGAGGGCGCTGAATACCTGCCCCTATGTAAAAATATATTATTAGAATTTTCTTCCGCTTTACCTCCAACTCCAGGGCAAACGCGCTACTTCCTTCCAATCTTAGTGGAAAAAACTACCTTTGCGAGGAAAATAATACCAGATGATGTTATGGTATTTAAAATTTTGGTCGATTTCGGGGAAGCCAAACAAGCTATAAGGTCATGTAGAAAACCAAAATGTGCTGAATAATCTCCTATATTAAAAAAAAAAAATAAACCCCAAAAACGTTTCAATTTTGGGCGAAAAATCTAAAAAAAGCAATTTTACTTCTGTCAAAAAGGTGCTTCCGCTTGATGGATTTTTTTCGATTCGCTGAGCCACTTATAAAGCCAACGCGTGTACCAAATTTGGATCAAATTGGACGTAAAATGCGGCCGTTAGAGTGCGAACACATATATACATATATAATATTTAATGTCAACCCGAAACCTGTTCTGAGGACCACAATCAGTGCTCATTGGCTACTCCCGACCATAAGAGTCCCTTTAATCTCTTCTATAGAAATTGGGTAAAAATTACCCCTAGCATGTTCAAATAAAAAAATCAAAATGTTTCGAAAAATATTTTAAAGAAAATGTCTATTTTTTTTCTGACAGAAAATTCACTGTACCAATTACTTACAAGTTATATATAACTTGTATTTTTCAAAGTTCAGTACCTATTAGAATGTATTTATTTTCTAAATTCACTTTAATCTTAGTTTAAAAGTAGCCACACAAAACGTACAAATCTGTATCTTGGCCGTCATTTTTAAATTGTTGGAAACATGGCCAACGTTTACGTACGCAAAATCGGCAGCTTTAAAAACTGATATTATCTACTGGTTTCAAGATGTTTACACTGTAAATCAACTCCTATAAAAGCGAGTGTAGTACGTAAGTAACAACATACAGTAATATAACAGCTGATTCCACCCATCATCTGTAATACTTAAACAAAACCTAGCGTAGACTATGCTTTGGGGTTATGTTTACAGATTGAATCAATATAAGTCTTGCGAAGTTGATTAGTTAAAGAACTAATGTAGCCTATAACACGTTATAAGATTTGCTTTTAGGTTATAAAATTAATATAAATACAACCTTTTATTATCAATATATTCATTTATACAAGTTCAAAGTAGATTCATTCGTTTAACTTCGGAAACATCCATCTTCGTATAACATATTCCATTATTAATTTCTTCATTATAATATTAATTAATTTTATAATGCTTATAGTCCAACTGGATTGTTATTAATTAATTACTTCTAAACGATTTAATCTATCAATATGAAGTTAGAAAGCAATTAAAATATAATATTTTTGTCTTTATTTGGATGTATAATAATGAATACTAGCTGACCAGTGCGAAGCATTCAAATTCTAACCTACTAACAGTGTTTTATTAATTTAAATCCATGTTAAAGAGAAATAATTTTGTTATTTGTATTATATATTTTTAAACAACTTACCAACTTTCAGAAGGTAAACAGCAACAAATAGGTGTATCCACAATGCTGTTTATAACCACGCTTACAATTAATTAAAAATAGCAATGTAGTGGCGTTAAGGCAGCTCTCCAGCTGAGTATTGTTATCATCAGTGTTGCCAACGCCAAGAAAATATCCCTACAACTTACTTGATCTTACATCACTGTTACTTTCAGATTCTTTATATATTTGTTTTCGTATAATTGTATTTCGTATATTTTTCCGGTGTAGCGGTTAAGGAAAGATTTAAAATGATACCTCATTCATGTAATTTGATGATATATTAAGGAAGTTATGGCGTACCGACAAAAAAATGGCCTTGAGAAATAATATATGTGATAAATACAAAATTTTTACAAATACTCCTACAGTTTTACAATCCTTATTATTGTACACATTTACCGAGTTAAAAATCACCGTCATCATAGGTGGCTCTAGATAAAGTCTGTTGTTTTTAAATAGTATTTTTTTAAATTTAATATTTCTTATGTGCATCTAACTAATCTGTCTGTGATTTTTCATGGGGGCTTACTAGCATTAAATCAATTTCTAGAAATGAATCTAATCAAATAAGGTTTCGTTTAGAAACGAGAGTTTACAAGTCGTGTTTTATTTCACTAACTAATAAAGTCGCGAAGTTTTATGCAGACAGGCAATCCCGTTAAAAGGAAACGGAACCAGATCTGTTTCTCGACTTTTAATCTGTGCGTTAAATAGACGTAGGGTTACTTTAATAAACTTGAAAGCCAAAGTTTTGAAAGTGAAGGGAAAAATATCCGTCGACCCAGGGGCTCGGGAGTCCTAAAGGTGACTTTAATGTGTTCTTTTAAACCAGTTGGTGGGAATTTTTGCTTCTGTTCCAGTCACAAATATTTTGATGTAATTATTAGTTTGAGGAATATATATACAAATATTATAAAGAGGTAAAATTTGTTTGTTTGTATGTAGGGGGTAATCTCTGGAACTACGGAACCGATTGATAAAAAAAATAGTTTTAATAATAAAAAGCTACACAATCCCTGAATAACATAGGCTATAAGTTTGATAAACACATTTTTTATTTAAATATTTGTAAATTTAGTCGGAAAAAATTTTAGGCTAGGCCTAGACTGATGAACCAACACATGTATTTACATTTATTATCATAGCAACCAATTGAATGAAATAACAGATAAAACAGTTGTTTGCTCCAATATTTCCATTAAAAGCTGATTTCAAACTATGAATCAATTATTTAAATTTCTAACTTTTAGGTTAGGTTATTAAAGTGTAGACCTGCGTCTTGTTGGTTCTTTCAACCTTTATTATAATTGCTGTTATAAAATATACGAAATAATTTGGTTTGAACATTTAACATTATTTACCATCCCAGCTTTGGGGTTTTTATTAATCCATACACCTTTATTATAAAGAAAACATAACATGATTATATGTAAATAAGGTTACAACGGGGTTGGCGTGCTGAATACGCAGGGTTTTTCCCCAGTACGTCTTTCGGTTTCATCAATAATTAATAAGTAGGTTTTGTTAAACCATTTCATACAATAAGCATTTTTACAAGCTCAGCATTTTACTCTGTTCCTTTTATATATATAGGCATACTTGATACAAGTTAGTGCATAAGCATTTTGCGGCTTTGTGGTTTGTACATTTACAAAATAACGAACAAGCTACGAGTGCAAGCGTTTTAAAACATTTGTTCGAGTGCAACACTTCCAAGCTACTAATGGCTAAGAAATGAACGGGAGCAATTTGCGCTCCAACGTTCCATTTTCAAGTTTAATGCATCTCAAGTATAAAACCGTCATTACAGTTAGGTTTAATTTCCACGCATTGTCCAACAGCTGACAACGAATATTACAAGTCAATAACAATACACAGAGGTAAAGTTTTAGCGGGCCAACATGTTCTAAATTCTTTTTTGTCCAGTTTTGCACAAAAGTCTAAAAATACCATTATAAAAAGAAAATATTCTGGAAAATTTATAATAATTCGATCACGCAGCAGAACCGCTGACGTGAGTTGAGCGGATTTCCAAACTAAGTTTATATGTTTTAGTGCTTCAACTATTTGGGAAATTGGTCTACTCACGAAGACGATGAATACCTGCTTACGTGTACAAAATATATTAGTAGAATTTGTTTGCACCTCAGACTTGAAACGGTACATATTTAGCGATGGATTTTTAAAAAAATATATTTTAATTTAGTACGAAATTCCCCGGCCTATGCATTTGCCGCGAGAACGTAAGAAATTCCCTACTGAGAGGGAGAAAGGGTAAATCCCTACTCTTGGTACATGTGCAGACGCCGTAAGGAGGTATCTGCAGCCAGAGTACAGGGCTGCCTATTGTCTATCTACCACCTTCTCTATATTTAGGCTAAGCACACGGTGCGATACGCCTTATTATAATTTAAACATTTCTAAAGTAGATATTTCTAAAATCAGATAGTTTTAAGTCAAGCCGAAAGTTAGATATTCTAGTATTTCCTATCCGACCCGGTAAGCTCTCCACTTAAAAGCTACGACAGTTGGGAAACAAAACGCACAAAATAAGGCGATGATGAAAATAAGTCTGTATTAGTCCTTGTCGACTACATACAACTAACTGAGCCTACACAAACCTTCAACTACACACGCACTATCTACCCACCTACCACATAGCCGTATACTCTGACACCACTCTTAAATCACTTAAACCCCTGGAACGATCCCAGGTGAGCTGCAACTACAGATACCGGCGCGAATGCTGGCACATGAACAAACCGCTACTAACCTGCCTAAAAACATCTGTACCTGGTTTAACACGTTCACTGCTAAGGACGCACATGCGAGCTTGACACTGAACACTATGAGAAGCGGTCGACGCACAGTGCATTGCACACCAACCCCCGTATTGGGAGTATTTTCAATACACAATGCTTCGTACGCCAACACCAGTATTGGGAGTATTTTCAATACACAATGCATTGCGTGCTTCTCACGACAATTTTAGTACACTATGGACACATATGTGCGTCCGCTTTAAAATATTAGTGATTATTACGTAGAAAGGTTCAAAAATAAAATAATTTCTACTCATTTAGGTTATAAATATAAAAATAAAAGGTAAGCGCCTATCGTATGAAATACGAAATTTGCGTAGCAGTGAACGTGTTAATACTTAGGCTACTTCTAATGCATGGCTCCGAAACGGCTGTTGACGAAGAACGGGAAAGGCTAAACATCTTTGAAAGATTACGAATCATAAAATCAATACATTGGCAATAGAAACCGCACTGCCTGCATGCATTTATAACGCAATAGAAACTAATATTCTACGAAACTCTAACAAAATACAAAACCACTTCAATGCAAACGTGTTGTTAGCGTTTCCAACATATTTAATTTAACGGTTCTGTGAATACGTTACATCGGTTTGCTTTGTCATTCGAAATTATGTCTGCCAATTATTCAATTTCTAAAGTCCTGCGTTCACCATCTCCGTTGACTACGAAATGTCACCGAGCACGATCAACAGGGAAATTTGCTTTTGGCAATTCATTTTCCAGCGGTTTGAATAAACAAGCGAATCGGAAATATTCTACGCGTTAATTTTCTTTCATTGGATATGTATTAAATCTGACTTTGAAAATATAATGAAATACATTTGTTCGAAAACGCAATGATCTGTGTATTGAAACGCCTCCCTTTTCATGGGTTGGCAATGCATTGTATATTTAAAATACCCCCAATAAGGAGTTGGCGTGCGAAGCACTGTGTATTGAAAATACTCCCAATACGTTTGTTGGCGTGCGAAGCACGCAATGCATTATGTATTGAAAATACGCCCAATACGGGGGTTGGCTTGCGAAGCACGCAATGCATTGTGCATTGGAAATACACCCACATATATCAAACAAGGTTTCAAAAAGAAACCAGTAGAGATCAGCACAAGTCGTGTTTCATTTCACTAACTAATAAAATACCGCGAAGTACTTCCGACTTATTTGTTCGCTTGTAATCTCGTTAAAATGAAATAAAACGGGATTAGTTTCCCGACTTTAAAGCCGAACAGAAAGTAGGCGCAGTATTTCTTTAATAAACCCGAAAGCCGTTTTAAAAGTGAAAGGAGGACGTAAACCCCAATTTATTACAACCTCCCACCAGCGTTATAAAGGTTATTATTCGCACTTATTTTATATTACCTTCGAATCGGTTATTGTCGTTGGGAGGAATTGAACGTTCGTTTCTGCTTACAGCACAAAAATACTTTTATGTGTACTGGAGGAGGTCTAGCATTAGCCGTGGTTTTAAAATGCCCAGTAGACTCAATGCATTGTGTATTGAAAATACTCGCAATACGGGGGTTAGCGTGCGAAGCACGCAATACAGTGTGTGTTGAAAATAATCCAAACACGTGCAATGCACTGTGTATTGAAAATAATCCCAATATGGGGGTTGGCGTGCGAAGCACGCAATGCATTGTGTATTGAAAATAATCCCAATACGGGGGTTGGCGTGCGAAGCAAGCAATGCATTGTGTATTGAAAATACTCCCAACATGGGGGTTGGCGTGTGAAGCACGCAATGCATGGTGTATTGAAAATACTCCCAACACGGGGGTTGGCGTGTAAAGCACTCAATGCATTGTGTATTGAAAATACTCCTAACACGTGGGTTGGCGTGCGAAGTACTCAATGCATTGTGTATTGAAAATACTCCTAACACTTGGGTTGGCATGGGAAGCACGCAATGCATTGTGTATTGAAAATACTCCCAATACAGGCGTTGGCGTGCGAAGCACGCAATGCATTGTGCATGAGCCGTGGCCTGAGAGTAACTCGGAGTTGATGCGAGTGGTTTAGGATCAGAAGGGCTCAGTCCGTTGCCGCGCTCTGAACATAATACTTCAAAAATATTCCAATAAATATATTGTTTATATATTTATTAAACAAATAAATATATAAGCATGTATATGGGAGATATTACTATATTTAGTTGTTTAACTATTGCAACTGAAGACATAAAAATTAATTAGTGTATGTGGTGTGTGTGTGTGTTTTTTTTTCATGTTCAACGAGCTCCTCTTAGTGAAATAAGTATTATCTGATGATGGGGTCAAGACCCCGAAACTAGTCAAGAATCAACTAAATTGAAGTAACAAGACCAATTAATGTAGTCACAAAAAAAATGTCAAATCACATTTGTACTTTGATGTTTTCAGTAAGGATAGCAGTTTCTAGCCACTGATACTGTACTTCTTCTGACTCCATAACATTATGCAACAGCTGTTGAATAAGCACTGAATTTTAATGTTTATCCGATTCAATTATAGAAATAGTGTTGTTAAGGCCAAGTAGATGTCTCTGGAGTGTTACAGATAGGATTGAAATGTGAATAAATGATGTGATTACGTCACTCGAATATCCGTCTGGTATTGAACAAGATGTTGGATTTTTTTTTGGTTTAACGTCCTGCTGTTTTGCACTTAAGGCTAATGAAGACGGGACCTACAAGATGTTGGAGAACTTGATGGTAGTTTATATGCATTCTAGTGAGCAGTTTTATTCCGGTATGAAAAATCTGAAAAAATAGTTACTTGAGGTCAAAAACGTCTTTCCGGTTGTTGGTCTTTTTTTTAAGCGAATAGGAAAAATGAGCTATCGCAGTGGCCCTTATGGTAAGACACAAGGTCGGGAGTAGCAAATAAGCACAAATCATGGTCTCCAGAATACGTTTTGGGGTGTCATTAAAATTCATATATATACATGTAATGTATGTGTTCGCAATCTAGCGGCTGCATTTTAAGTGCGATTTGGTTCAAATTTTTTACACATGTTGGATGTCTAAGTCACTCGGACGAGTTCGATAGCCAAAAAAATCCACCAACCGGAAGCACGTTTTTTGACCGGAAGTAACTATTTTTTTAGATTTTCCCTACAAGAATAAATGTTATTTAGAGGTTTTTCTACAAATATAAATGTAGGATGTTATTCTGCACATTTTGTTTTTTTACGCGACCTTATAGTTCGCTTGGTTCCCCCAAAATCGATCAGAACTTAAAATATTATAAAAGTACCCGGTTCAAAGCCATGTGGTGATTTTTACCGCGGAGTTGGTGTGCGAAGCACGCAATGCTTTGTGTATTGAAGATATTCCCAATACGGGGGTTGGCGTGCAAAGCACGCAATGCACTCTGTATTGAAAATACTTCCAATATGCGGAATGGCGTGCGAAGCATTTTGCAGCTATTCAGCACCGTCGTAAATAGATATGTTTCCCAAATTGTTGATTGAAACCCTAAAACATATTCCTATAAACTTAATTTTCGAAATTTGCTCAACTCACGTCAGCGGTTCAGCTGCGTGGTCGAATTTTTTTTCTAACAAACTCGTCCGAGCGACTTAAACAATCAACGTGTGAACCAAATTTGGTCCAAATCGAACTGAAAATGCGGCCGTTGACCCTACAACTGTTTCGGTTCTTAATTTGAGCACGCAATTGTGCAAGTGGGGGCGTGGCACTTGGCCTAGGTCCACTTTGACTGACAGCTGTACTTGTATTGAATATTTCTCCCACTAAAAATCATCCTATCGCAATAAAACAAAAACCGTTGGAAAGGAAATGATATAAACTTTAATTTTTGTATTTACAAATTTGTTCTAAAACGTATATATACATACGTAATCATCGTTTTAAAATTGTAGTTTCGTGAAAACCTAATGTCGCGCGAATAAAACCCAAAGAAATAACTCAACTTTGTCACTTCTATAAAGATCAGTACCGCTTGACAGAAATATTTTGACAATAATATAAAGATACCATTAGATTCGTCAAGATCTGGACTTTCTAAAACTTCCTTATAATCAGACGCCACTCTTATATTTTCGAAAATATAAAGGTTTTTTGTAAACCCTTGCAATTTGACAGTTTTCAACCAATGAAACAGCGCATTTGGCATTCGAGATACAATTGGTTGTGTTTCTATTTATATCTTACTATCGTTTTGTAGGGAAAACTTCGATCTTTCGTTTGGTGTAAAGTAAACTAGATTTTACTGGTTAGATGTTATTCATACAGCAGTGGGAAATACAGACTTTCGTAGAATTCAAACCTCCGTTTGACAACGCAAAGCAAGTTTGTTCCCATGCTGCTCCCATAAGTCATTTTTTTCCCTTTAATTGCTGGAAATTTTGACAGTTTATTCTAATTTTGTGGAACAAGTATTACAAAGTGAAGTAGTTTGTAAATTGCGAATTTACAAGTATACAGATAAATTCTATGATTTATTCTCTGCACTTTCTTATAAAAATATTTTATTTTGGGGCAAAGGACGTATTCCTAAATTACTATTGAAACTAGGCCTACTTTTGTTAGCAGTCTTGTAGTATGAACATAAAAACTAGTGTTTAAAAAAAAAAATTTGAAATGATTGATAAATATTTTTATACAGTTCTATTTAGAACTAAATTACAAAACTTTTTTAAATTTTGAAAAAATTACAAAACATTTTTACTACCTTTTATGTAGGCCTAAAGTTGAACTTTTTCCTTTCGTCACTGAACATTTTCTGTTTCTTGAGCTAATAACTTTGTAAATTTTACATCAATAATTTTTTTCTGCCATATATGAATTCATTGAACCTGTCTCTACAAAAAAGCTACGGGACACTTTTGGTTTGGTTTATAATTACTTTATTTGGCGAATTTTTTAAAATACGCTTGCACACGCACCGAAATGGCTTGGCGTTGCAAAAAAATTGCACGAACAGTTCTAGGGTTAAACTACGAACACATATATGCATAACATTTTTAATGACAACCCAAAACGTGTTCTGAGGACCATGATCTCTGCCCATTGGCACTCCCAACTTAGGTCTCACCATAAGGTTTACTACAATAGCTCATATTTCTTAATTCGCTAATAAGCTATGCGAGAATACTGAGTGCGGTTTAGACCTTGCTGACATTTTAGTTTTTAAACGGTCGAAAAAGTAATTGGACCACCCCTTAGCTACTTAGTAATAATAACCTTGAGAGGTTCACTAAGTTCGGTCTCTTTAATTTTAAATGAAGTTTCAGTGAACAAGGATTTGCCTACATAAGACGCGTGCGAGTTCGTTAGCATTTAGATACGCCTTTGTAAGACGACTTTCGTATAAAATATTCATAATTTACCGACAGAGTAACCTCGTGGAAATTAATTCCAAGGATAGCGTACAACCTATACTAATAATATAAATAGGTAAAATCTGTTTGTTTGTTTGTCTGGAACTACTGAACCAATTGAAACAATACTTTTACTAATAATAAGCTCCACTATCCCTGAGTAACATAGGCTATAATTCATTTTTATAAAAACATTTTTTATTTCAATATTTTTAAATTTAGCCAGAAAAAATTCGTAGGTTAGGCCTAGACTGATGAACCAACACATGTATTTACATTTATTACCGTAGACACCAATTGAATAAAATAACAGATAAAACAGCTGTTAATATTGTTGATTTCAAACTTTGTAGCAATTAATTTCAAAGATTAGGTTAACTAACTTCTAACTTCTATTTCTAACTTCTTCATTTCTAACTTTTAGGTTAGGTTTTTATTAAAATGTAGACCTAAGCGAAGCACGCAATGTATTATGTATTGGAAATACTCCCAATATTCGGGTTAGCATGTGAAGCACGCAATGCTCTGTGAATTGAAAATAGTCCCAAAATGGGAGTATTCGTGCGAAGCACGCAATGCACTTTGTATTGAAAGTTCTAACAACCTGGGGGTTGTCGTGCGAAGCACGCAATGCACTGTGTATTGCGAATACGGGTGGTTGTTTGTGTGTAGGGGGTAATCTCTGAAACTACTGAACAGAAAGAAAAAATAGTTTATACTAATAAAAAGCTACACTATCCCTGAGTAACATAGGCTAGAATTCATATCGATAAAAACATTTTTTATTTCAATATTTATAAATTTAGTCGGAAAAATTCTTAGGTTAGGCCTAGACTTATGAACCACATGTATTTATTACCATAGCAACCAATTGAATAAAATAGATGAAACAGCAGTTTGCTAAAATATTTCTATTAACGGCTGATTTCAAACTTTGTAACAATTATTTGTGTTTCTAATTTTAGGTTAGGTTTTTATTAAAGTGTAGACCTGTGCCTTGCTGGCTCTTTTAACCTTTATTATAACTGTTGTTATAAAATATACGAAATGATTTACTTTATTACTTTATTTATACTACACCTTTATTAAAGATCCGCTGCATAGTGAGTTTTAGTCCAAATCTATCATTGTTATTATTAGGGGTTGTTATTACATTTTCATCCCTTAGCAGCACGCTATAAAATGCAAATATGATTTACATAGTATATATGTTACAACGGGCAGGACCTGTGTAATTCCGGAAATTTAAATTTTTACAAATATTTTAGCGGAAACACATTACGCTAAACACGGATGTGTCATGCAATTGCCAATTCGTAATATTAAATAATGCTTACGTAATTCAAGTCTAAAGTTAAGCAAAAATTTCAAATTTTCTCAAAAGACAGAAAGAAAGGTGTTTTTGGTTTAATAAAGAATAGACCTAAAAGAAAGGTGGAATAAGAAAATAACGAATTTTCAATATTATATAAGTTAGTTAAAAGCGTCAAGTTTAATTGTCATTTAACTATAAAAGAAATAAAGTTAAGTAAAAATTAATCATAACAAGTATTTTTAAAAGGAAAGTTTTATAGGAAAATCAAAGAAAAGTTTAAATGTTATTATAGAAAAAAGGGTAAGAGTTTTCACACCTTAGAGTCAAAATAAATAAGAAAATTAAATTTCTATAGATTATAATAATTAAAGTTAAAGTAGTAGAGTATAATAATGCATGTACAACCCAATATACCAAATAAATTTCGGGAAATTAGTTAAATCAAAAAACAAAAAAATTCGCTCTCAAAGAGAGTGCTCTATAGGTCGTTGTAGAGTATTGTAAGAAATAAATGTACTCATTTCCAGCTCTATACCTTAATGGAAAGTATAATAATTTATTTGTATTGTTTTAGGGGTTGTTACATTTTCACCCCTTAGCAGTACACTAAAAAATACCAATAAGGTTTACTTTTTATACATATCTTGTAAGAAATAAAGGTACAAATTTCCAGCTCTCTAGTCTTAATGGAAGTATAATAACAAATATTTATTGTTTTAGGGGTTGTTTCAACCCTTAAATCTAAATAAATTCTAGCCCATGTCTCATTCCAGATCATGGTCTACATGTGTGCCAAATTTTATTCAAATCCATCCAGTAATTTTTACGTGATTCAGTAATGCACACCCTTACAGAAACCATAAGATTTGTATAATATAATAGTATCGATAAGTACAAATTTAGTCAATACCTTATAAGTGGTTTTCGATTACGTACACAAAATCTTTTTCTCCGAATTACGTTACACAGATTTAGTACGAAACAAGAAAAAAATAGAAGACACTGCCAGTCTCAGTTCGTTAGCATTTAGATGCGCCTTCGTAACACAATTTTCGTGTAAAATATTCATGAGTTCCGTATAAAGACGCCCCGTGGGATATCCCCAAGGGTCGGGAATAGTTCTTATATTGTTTGCGTTGCTAAGCAGATAAGTGTCAAGTATTTCATTCTGTTGTGTTTTCCTTGGGCAGCCATTTCTTGTAAAAACTATGTTACAAAGAGTGTATATGTTTGAGTTTAACTCCGAGTATACCCAACGGATTTTGATGAAATTTTACTGATCTGTTATGCATCGGCACCAACGTGGTGTGAATTATCTGTTTTACTAATACATTTCTCTAAAATAATTCATGCATTGAAATACTTTTGCTGTATAAGCCATAGTTTAAAGATATTTCAGTACAAGTTGTTTTTCACTTGGCAAACATTTCTTTCTTCTTAAATCTTCTTAGAAAATAGACGGTACCAGGAACTGGCACATACTTTCTCACAAACATATTTAAATTATTAAACAGATTCACTGGCACTGGTGACTTCATAATTGTAGGTGGGGCAGGAGATGTGATTTATTAAAGTAGGAGATTAACTAATAAATATTATTATTATTATTATCTAGAGAGAAAACTATTCGATCGATTTCGAACAAATTTGCACCAAACTCGTCAATTAGGCCTGTATAGATGCACGAAAAAAGGTTTTGAAAAACAACCCCATTTATGGCCAAAAAACCCCAAAAATCAGTGATTATTATTATTAGCTAAACGAGAATTTTTAGAAAGATGCGGTTGTTTGCATATGTTAGGGTACATTAAAGGCTACAAATAAGCCAAATTTGATCAAAATCGGTAGATCCGTTTTTTTATAAAAAAATAATAACTGATTTTTTAGGGGTTGTTTTGCCAAAAAGGGGCTTGTTTTTCAAAAAATTTCAAAACCGTATTTCGTGCATCTGTACAGGCCTACTTGACATTTCTGGTACAAATTTGTTTGAAATCGATCGAATAGTTTTCGCTCTAGCTTTGTATACATACAAACAGACATTTTGTAAGAACCACTTTTTTGGTGTCAGAGGTCCCAAAACGGATATTTCCACAAAAATCTCAACATCGATTTTTTTCTGCGATCACTATACTTTCTCTATACTATATATAGTGAGCTAGTAAAATGAGGTAATGCAGTGTCTCTTATAGCGAGACCTAAGATCGGGAGTGGTCTATGAACACCGACCATGGTCCCGAGAACGTCATTATGTTGTGTCATTAAAAATTATACATACAGTAGAGCGCCAATTATCCCAAACAATTGGTTCAGGTGGGTGTTCGGATAATCGATTTTTCGTACAGTCAAACATTTCCGGCAAATAATTCTAGTTCTTTGTTGAGGGTAGTGGGACGCAAACGAATCACGTTATTGTTCTAGAAATAATACTTTCATTTAAAAATACGCTTCAATAATGCTAAAAAACTTATGAAATCCTAAAATTGGTGATTGTGCGTGACACCAGTGTCAGTACATCTTAGCGTGATATCACACTAAATATGTGACAGTGTGACGTCACGCAAGGCCGTAGCCTGGGGGGTTAGTTGGTCAAAACCCCTCCGAAATCCCGAAATTTAGTAGTAAAAATTAATACTACGTTTAAAAAGTGCAAATTAAATTACAAAAATATACAACACAACAGAGGATCCAGCAACATATTTTACATCATTGTGCATTGCATGCATACTGATATTTAGTTTTGCATAGATTAAACTACAACGTACAATACACATGGATGCAGTTAGTTACAGCCTTACTCTCTTGTGAGCTTGATCTTATCTATAAAATAGGAAAACTATGAATGAACGTCCAACAAAAATACTTTACTCTATTATAAACACGCAATGCATTGTGCATTGAAATAATCAAAATACGGGGGTTGGAGTGCGAAGCACGCAATGTTCTGTGTATTGAAAATTCTCCCAATACAGAGGTTGGCGTGCGAAGCACGCAATGCTTTGTGTATTGAAAATACTCCCAATACGGGGGTTGGCGTGCAATGCATTGTGCGTCGGCCGCTTCTCATAGTGTTCTGTGTCAGCTCACATGTGCGTCCTTAGCTATGAACGTGTTTAAAGTCATAACCTGACCCCTCCGAAAAGTTTTCCTGGCTACGGCCTTGAAATCACGTGAGCTCACGTGTGGTGGCGACAGTGTGTTTTTACCTTAAGTGATACATTTTTAAACGACGAATCCGTAAACGAATCTACCGTCTCATCAGGAGGAGTACGTCAGTTCGTTAGCATTTAGATACGCCTTCGTAACGCAATTTTCATATAAAATATTCATGACTTCAAAGTGAAGATATCTCGCGGATTTCCCCAAGGGTCGGGAATAGGCCTTGTTTTCCAGCTCCGATTTCAACACTGCTGGGAAAAATATGTTATTTTATTCGTCATTCGTACGGGGATTCTGCAAAAACTGTGCCGGACATGCGCAGTGGGATCCGGTAGCTTAATAGAACATTTATACAGGTTGTTCCTGAATCTTTCAAGGCTTGTTCCGCTCGTGAAACTAATGAACATAACCTTACATAAACAGAACACGTCTGGAAACGCTTCTTTCTCCAGCTGCCCGCCATTTTGTTTTCTGTACTAAATAATGTAGAACGGTTTTTAAGCGATTGAGTTGAAACTTTGCCCAGTACTGTACTCGTCAATGTATAGGCTACGTCTGACGAGAACAATCAGCTCTTTCCGACAATCTGTCTCAAAATGGCGGTCATTTGAACATTTCAAATGAGAATAAGTCAAAGTTCGTAAATTATAAAAATCGTCACGAGTGCACGTGTAATTTCCTATCAGATGGTATATCTGTAAAAAACCATCGAACAAAAGGTAACAATAAGAGACATCGACCATTATTTTGAAGGGTTCAGTGTCAATAGCAACAAAGCGTGTGCAATAGTTGATTTGCAAAAATAATTAGTTAATTAAGCTGTCAATTAATTTTGTTATATCTATAAATATACAGGGTGTCCCATAAGTAAAGTGCCAAACTTCGGGGAATGGTTTAATGGTTCAATGGGTCAAAATATAAAAAAAACAGTTCATACAAACACACACCCGAAAACGCTTCGTTTTCTAGATATCTGTCTTTTTTTTATTGTTTACAAAATAATTCTTATCTAGAGAACGGTTTGACAGATTGAGTTCAAACTTGTCGCGAAGTTTATCCTGTCAATGATATATCTGAAGAAAAATAAGCGATTAAATCCAATCATGTGTTTCAAAATGGCGGCTGTTTGAAAATTTCAAACCTAAATTACTCAAATTACGTACATTTAAACGAAAAATTTTAAGACACCTTTTTTGTAGACCTTTTGATTTCCTATCAGATGGTGTAACTTTCCAAACAATCGGATGAAGGATAATAGCTAAGTTGAATATAATGACAGCAAATGTAGATACAATATTGCTGTGTTTACTGTGTTGGTATAGTATGCCGGGGTGAACAAACTAATTATTACACATAGCTTAACTATTATCCTTCATCCGATTGTTTTGACAGTTACACCATCCGATTCAAATAAAAATGTGAACGGTCGTTTGTTCAAAATCTTAAATCTCTGAAAGTTCTTCGCCGATTGCTTTGAAATTTTTACACAAAGTTTCATTTGAATAAACGCGTGTTTTTATATACTTTTTGAAAAACAACGCCTTTTTTAGACGTAAAAACTATACTAATTATTTTATAGCAATGGGGACGCCAAACTAAATAATAAATACATATGATGATTGGTAATTTAGGTGTTTTCTCTAATATTTCTATTAACAGCTGATTCCAACCTTTGAAGCAATTATTTGTATTTTCAACTTTTAGGTTAGGTTCTTATTAAAGTGTAGACCTGAGCCTTGATGGTTCTTTTAACATTTATTATAACTACTGTTATAAAATATACGAGATAATTTGATTTGGACATTTAATATTATTTACCATCTTAGCTTTGAGGTTATTAGGCAATTTTATCCTACACCATTGTTAAAGAAAACATAACATAAGTGTATAGTTCCCACGGGGTTGGCGTGCGGAGCACGCAGTGATCTCCCCTAGTTATAAATAAAATACTGCTTTGGATAAAAAAAAAACTAAAAAATGCGCTTTAAAAGCAAACCGAACTAAAAATTTGAAAATAATTGTAAAATAAAGCGAGAGGTGCTTTTCATCAAATGTTGCAACTATTTCATTGGTAGATATTTATAAAAATAGAGTTATTGTAAAAATATAGTATAGCGCATCCCACGCTTTTTTTACAATTATTTTCACATTTTTAGTTCGGTTTGTTTTTAAAGCGTATCTTTTTAGTTTTTTGAACTATTATTTATTTTCTTATTTTTTAGTCTTATTTTTTAGTCTGGGGACCATGATCAGAGTTCACCTACTACAAACAACAAAATTAACGAGCTCCCGAAGTTTCTGCATGTCGTCGTAAATCACCCTGTATATAACTTTTTTAATGACACCCGAAAACGTGATCTAGGGACGATGATCAGTGCTCACTCATTACACCCAACAAAATTAACACTGCATTGTCATCGGTCCTTGATAAGTGTGCAAAGTTTCAAATCAATCCGACGTTTTGAAGGGGGTGAAAATC
>JAGFPH010011120.1:0-36153 GCA_018207615.1 Philaenus spumarius
GACAAACCATTGCTCGGACGAAATAAATACATATGACCTTTTTTGTTTAAAAATACCTCCCTTACACGGTGGTATTTTTTATTTTCTTCTATCCTTATCCCAGCTCAAAATATTAAGGATAATCGAAAAAAAAAATAATAATCGATTTTTTTTTCGACTTTGGGAAATCGATAGACTGGTAAACTTTTTTTATGTTAATCTACATACTTTAATGTACTTATAAAAAAAATTCAGCCGTATTGCAAATTACTGGTACTTTTGGTCAAAATTGACCTTTACCGACTGGCCTATCATGTTATAATTTAATAGTAGGCCTATTTATATAAAATATCCTGTTTGCATTTACTTCGACGCGGTAATCGCGGGGGTTGGCGAGCGAAGCAAGCAGAGGTCGGAGCCCTCTAGTTTGTACATATATAGAAATATAAAGAATCATTGTATGGTATCTGGCCATTTAACAAAATGAAGACATTCAAGAGGTATAGACACTCCGAATTTGGTGAACACAGGTTTTGGGAGAAATTCTGTGATTAACTTTTTACAGGTTATCCCAATTTTCAAGGCCACCGCTTTCAACATTTGCCGAATTTACGAATTTGTCTTTCAAACTTAAAAATTACGTTATTTTAACTTACGAATTACAGTCAATTGTATGTGTGTAATCATAGAGATGCATTGTATCTGTTGCCTGTAGTAGAATAGAAAACAACGAAAACGGCAATGATATTCACGTGGGAACATAGTACTGCGGAAACCAAAATAAATTGAACACTTAAGAGTAGTATTGCCAAGTAATAGAAATGTACTTTCTTTCTTGTATACCACCTACTTTTTAAAAACTGTATAATAAGCTACACCCACGTTATTTTTCACCACGGTGCAACATTTGGTACATAGGTTGTATATTTTTGTTCCAAAGAACATTAAACTTTTTAGGCGGGTTGATATTTATTTAATAAAAACTGTATAATAGGCTACACCCACCTTATTTTTGACCACGGTGCAATCCCTTGCTCTACCTGTTGTCGAATTGTCAACACTACAACACAGCACAAGCAACAACACAAAAACACATAAACAAAATGTTACCAATTCAACACGGTCGTCAAAGTCACAAAAAACACTGAAGACAAGAAGATCAGGAAATCGCACAAATTATCTTACGTTCTGCGAAGACTGATAACACTTCGTTTCTTCAGAAAACGGTATAATATTACGTGCCGTCCGGTGGACGAAGGCCTGCTACACTCGATTCCAAGTTCACCGTGCAGTACAGAGCGCCCATAAGCCATGTTATCCTTACGACAGTCTCAGCGATACTAGCCAATTAAAAAACATCAAATCCCATGCAACGCTCGGACAGTTGACGCAACCCGTATGACAGTAAACGTGATGTTCCCAGTAATGGTAGTTGCATGTCTATCTCCCGTAAGACCTGTACTGCACGATGAACGTTGAGTTGAGTGTAGACGCTTACTACTCCGTAATGTCACTGATAAACCTAGTGTCTTATCAATAGTGATAACATTGTGGGCATAAACCGCTGGAGTAAGGGGGTTAATCAGCCTGCCATTAAGCATTTTCCCTCTACTTAATTTTGTACTAGTAGTTCTCTGTGAACAGTAGACCTCGCTCGTTGAAATAACAAATGTGGTTTTGAGCTTAGATTTAAAAATAGTGTGTCAGTAAGGACGTAAGCAGAAGGCTTAGCCAGTGAAACATTATTTTGCAAATCCCGTGATTCCAGGGTTTCTAGTTATTGTTTTTTTTCTTCTTGTGCTTTAACTGCTAAAGATTTTCTTTTAGGGGGCATTGAGTTTTATTTAGGTTAATAATGCGTAAGGTAGCTAAAAATATCGCGTGATTGAGGGAAAACATAGAATTAAATATTTACTTACATAAATAACTAAAACTTAACAATGTATTTACAGTTCCATATCATATTCCAATATTAGAAATAAACAATGTTAAAAAACAAACAATGTTAAAGCGTCGTGATAGTGATCTCAACCCATTTATCAACACTTTCCACGCTATCCAAGGGTCATTTATTGTATGTCATTTATCGCCGCGAGGTTTCATTTGTTTCATTTGTTTCATCTCATTTTGTAATTCAAGAAAAGCTAAGTCACATACTTTTATAAAATAATAATTTACAAGTATACAGTTCAATTCTTTACACTTTCTTATAATAATGTGTCATTTTTGGGCAAAGGATATATTCCTAAATTACCATTCAAAACAGGCCTAGTTTTGTTAGCAGTCTTGTAGTAGGAACATAAAAACTGGTGTTTTCAAAATAAGAAATTTGAAATTGATAAATATTTTAGTACAGTTCTATTTAGAACTAAATTACGAAACTTTTTTATATTTATGAAAAACATTTAAAAAATGTTTACTACTTTTTATGTAGGCCTAAAGTTGAACTTTTTCCTTTCATTACTGAACATGCTTGTTTCTTGAGCTAATAACTTTGTTAATATTACTTCAATCATTTTTTTACTGGCATATATGAATTCTTTGAACTTTTATCTTCAAAAAAGCTATGGAACACTTTTGAATTGGTTTAGAATAAACGTATAAAAGCACTGTTGAAATACAAAAACTTGGACGATTTTTAACAAATTTGAAGTTAACGGCCATTTTGTGAGCTTACCGTTAGAAATACGGAAAAAATCAAGAATACAATTTTGTTGAAAATCTAATTTGCTACCCGCAAAATGTTATTAGTTTTTAAATTCGACCTACGGTTAAGCCACAAACTGGCTTTGGAAAAAAGCTTACACTGAGAGAAACAGTCCGGCCGCCATTTTTATTTTATTAAAGGGGTTAAAAATGAAAAATGGAAAAACCCGTATACATACATGGATCGGCCTCGGAATAAGGAACACTCATGCAAAAAATCATCAAAATCGGTCAAGGCGTTTGGCCGTAATCGTGAGACAGACAGACACACAGACATACAGACACACCCACACACAGACGAAAGCTGAATGGTCGAGTTAAAACGGAGACCTCGCTTCGCTCGGTCAATTAAGGGGATATTAACATGGGGAAATGAGATACTGGGTTGTGAAAAATAATTAGTATCATTCGACATACAAGCTGCTGCGATTTTTTCCCTCCAGTTTGTTTGTTTATGAATAATATTGGCAGCTTCCAATTTATAGGACTGTATGTTCTGACTTCAACTGACGACATATCTTGGAATAATTAATGTCTTTTGTACGTTAACTTTTGAAACGACAAAAGACAACGATTTGACGAAAGACGTCAATTTGTGCGATTTCCTGTTCTTCTAGTGATCAGTGTTATTTTGTGACTTTGACGGCCGTGTTGAATCGGTAACCTGTGTTATGTGTTTTTGTTTGTGCCATGTTGTGGTGTTGACAATTCGGTAACAGGAAGGGCAAGGGATTGTGCACCGTGGTCAAAAATAAAGTGGGTGTAGCCTATTATAAAGTTTTTTGTAAAATAAATATCACCCCGCCTAAAAGGTTTAATGTTCTTTAGAACAAAAATATACCACCTATGTACCAAACGTTAGCTCTCTAGTTTGTAGTAAGTAGAGGAATTTATTATTGTATAGAAGTACTTACGACATTTCGACTTCTTAACTATCTGAGCAAACGTTGAGGAATAAATTAACGTCTCTCAGGAATTTCTTGAGGAATTTCAGCTCTCTAGCTTCAAGGGAAGTAAAATTATTTATTTATTGTTTTAGAGGTTGGTATCCCCGTTTCCATTGCTTAATAGCAAGCAATCAAAATTCGAGGGTTCTAATTTATTTATGTACTAAGTAAGAAACAAAATTGTGTGAAAGAAGCTCTTTATTCTCGTGGGTATTAAAGGTGTTTTCTTTTAGGTTAGTTACCCGATTTAACCTCCTCAAATGTAAATAAAATAAGTTTGGCAGCGTTAGCTCTCCCTTGTCCTAACTAACCACTAGCGATTTGGTGATCCGTTTCACGGTCTGGGCGTGCATAATAAACACACATACAAATTTCATCTTACATACTCTCAGACGTCTTCATTATTTATACAGAGTGTCCCCGAACTCTCTGGACCCCTTTTATGGATATGTTCCTGGGATCGAGAAAAACATATTTCACAATATAAACATGGGTCTACGGGGCTTATTTTTTCGTCTGTCTGTATGTGTTTTTTTACAAAATACTTAATATTTTTAAAAGTAGAAAGTATATTGAGCTCAAACTTTGTACACCTATTTGTTGCGTAACCTCTTATCACTGTACGAAAAATTAGAAAATTATTTTAAATATTTTTTTAAATGGCGGCCGTTTATAATTTTTAATGTCAAAAACCGCTAACTTTACAAAAAAATTACAAAAGACAAAAAAGTTTACTTTTTTAATGAAAAACACAATGGTGTTTTTATTTTGTCTGTAGCTCAAAGGATAACAGAGATATTGACAAAGAAAGAAAAATGTATTTTTTTGGTAGTTGTCAACAATACCCAGAATTACTGTAGAAACAAAATATTTTAAAGTTATTATGGACTAACATAATCAGTTATTTGCATTATGTTCCGAGCAATTTCTGGGCTGATTCTACTAGCAAAAACTAAATGAAAAAGTTCATACATTCATAGGTCCGGAAATGCTTCGTTAGCGAGTTCTTACCCGTGTTTCAGATTACTCACAGAAACGAATCCCTATTGAAGTATGAAGGACGTTAATTAAGGTGTAAAATTTAATAATTTAATTTACGTAAAATGAGCAGATACATTTTAAAAAAATACACCCCAGTACTGTAACTGCAGTAACTGTTGTGATATTTGACCCAAAACGCAAAAGTCGGTCTCAATTCGGACAGAATTTTGCGTTTTGGGTCAAATATCGCAACAATTACTGCAGTTACAGAACTGGGACCTATTTTATTAAATTTATATGTTAATTTTACGTAAACTAAATTCAATTTCACACCTTAATTGACGTCCTACATATTTCAATAGCGATTCGTTTCTGTGAATAATCTGAAACATGGGTGAAATCTTTCGCCAGCTGTAACTCGCTAACGAAACATTTCCGGACCTATGAATATAATATGAACTTTTTCATTATTTTTTTGCTAGTAGAATCAGCTCAGAAAACGCTCGGAACATAATGCAAATAACTGATTATTTCAGCTCATAATAACTTTAAAATATTTTGTTTCTAGAGTAATTCTGGGTATTGTTGACAGCTACCAAGAAATACATTTTCCTTTTTTTTCCTTAAAAAAAGTAAACTTTTTTGTCTCTTGTAATTTTTTTTGTGTAAAGTTAGTGTATTTTAATATATTTGACATTACAAATTATAAACCACCGCCATTTTTTAAATATTTAAAATAATTTTCTAATATTTCGTACAGTGATAAGAAGTTACGCAACAAATAGGTATACAAAGTTTGAGCTCAATATCCTTTCTACTTCCAAAAATATTAAGTATTTTGTAAAAAAACACATACAGACAGACAGACGAAAAAATAAGCCCTGTAGACCCATGCTTATATTGTGAAATATGTTTGTCTCGATCCCAACAACATATCCACAAAAGGGGTGCAGAGAGTTCGGGGACATCCTGTATAAATAAACTTAAAATGGCAAAGTACATTTTATTAAAAGATTAGTATTAAAAGACATTTAAAGCTATACATGTTTTGTGTTGAATGTTTTGTCATATATTAAATTAACTTTTTTTATATAATGACAAAATACGATATCAATATTACATCCGGGGTTTATTGTAAAAAAATTAAGCGGACGAAAAAATAAATGTACATCACTTTGTACATTCCTGAAAAATATAAATCTTTATCAGTAAATAAACATTGGCGTGGAGGTTTGACAAAAATAATGTTCTATAGTATGTTCAGTGAGTGGTTGCAGTGAATCGCCACCTATGACGGATGACAGGGAAAGACATGGACAATTAAAAACTCTTAATAAATGGTTTACTAAGTCACACGTATGTAAATTTAAAACTTAACTAAAAAACGCATTAAAAGTCTAAATTTAAAACTTCAAAATGGTCACAGAACACAGCGATTTACTGCAAACACTCGCTGACCATAGTATAGTTGTTTTCTCAAATTTGTAGTTTTCCTTTATTTTTATTAATTTGTTCTGTTATACCTTGTTCAACAAGTATGTAACAAAATTTCAAAATAATAAAATCCTCATTGTTGGGTTCTAAACTAACATTTATCGGATGGGGTTAAGGGGCTAGATGAATAGTCCCAGGGGGTAGCAGAGGATGTTGCTAACACATACACATCCGAGGACGCTACCCTCAGGACCGCTGTGCGCGAGCGAAGAGCCGCATCCTGCACGAGGTGACCCTGCTTTTACTAAACACAGCGGATCTAGACCGGGAGGTCAATAAATATCCCCCAATCCAAGGTGTCAGGTGTCTTAAGTTAATCCGTGCCGATGGATGGATTATACAGGGTAAAGTATATCAAACGGAGCCTGTGAGGTACTGGCACCATCTCACAGTAATCAGCCACTTGTTTTAAAATGAAAAATACTCGTGGGAACTATATGGAATCTCATAAAACAAAAACCAAAAAATCAGAAGATGACCTAGAGTTATCTTCTGCTCAAACACTGGGAGAAGTAGCCATTAGAGCAGCTACTCCTAGTACCTCGGAAGAGCCTAAGAGCCGTCCAGCAGAACCCATCCCAACAGATGTGGAAAAAATGCTACTGGGGGAGACCGAACAGTCCTCCCAGGACGATTTGGACGAGACAGCCCAGAAGCTGGAAGGTCTTAAGGTCAGAATGACCACAGCGGAAAGGAAAAAGGCGCTCAGAGCAAAACTCGCTGAGCAAGGAATTGCCTGGAATCCGAAATTGTGGAGGAAACCTAAACCCAAATCCTCCACACAACACTCAGAGGCAGGAAAAGCAGCCACCAGCGGCACCAAGAGAGCTCGCTCGAGTGGTAGCACTCCTCCTACAGAGAGAGATTGTAAAAAACCGAGAGCAGCAGTCACCGAACAGCTGACTCAAGGTAGATACAAGGAGATGTTAACATCTATCAAGATGGCGGTAGTTCCAGAAGATTATCCAGAGACAAGATTAACTGGAGAATCACTGGAAAAACTGGAGACTTCCCTGTCACTGGAATTTAATATCCTTGAACATGGAGAATTCCCTCAGTTCAATGCTACCTACCTTGAGACAGGAGCATGCATATTTGTGTGTGCAAATGACCACACTCAGAAATGGCTGGAACAGGTTGTTCCCAAGATACAACCCTGGGAGACTGCTAAGTTACGGACAGGACCTAGGAAGGACATCCTGCGGGTGACCAAGGTGATTTTTAAATCACCAAAAGTCTACTCAAAGGTAGATCCGTCCAAAGTCCTGGAAATGCTTGGCAAACAAAACAAGTCCCTCAAGATAGAGGACTGGAAGATCATCAGTTCCAGTAAAACTGACAACGGGCAGACGATCGTAGCCCTAATAGACGACTCGTCTCTGAAAGCTTTGAAAGTGACAGACATGAGAGCACATCTGGGATTTGGAAAAACCACATTTACCATCCTCCAGAAGCAAAGTAAAGAGAAGGTACTGGAGAATGCCTCTGAGGATACTCCAGTGCAACCTACATCACAGTAAGGCTGCTTCTGCAGTCTTCTGTCAGAGATTTCTCTCTGGAAACATTGACCTAGCCCTGATCCAAGAACCATGGATAAGCGGAGGACAGATCAGAGGACTAGGTAACAGCAAAGGTAAGCTTATTTTTAATTGTTTTATTAATAATTGGCGAACCTGTATTGTGGTAAAGACACATTTGCCCTGCTTACCGTTGATTGAATTCTGTTCCAGAGACATCACAACGGTGAAAATCACTCTCGCACATACGGATGGTAGAAGGAGCATTATTGTTAGCTCAGTATACCTTCCGTATGATGCGAGAGACCTTCCACCTTCTAGAGAACTAGAAAGTGTTATCGACTTCGTCAGGCGGAAGAAGGAGCAGTTCCTTGCGGGCATAGACTCCAACTCTCACCACGAAGCATGGGGATCTAGTAACACCAACGCTAGAGGTGAGTCATTATTAGATTTCCTTAACAGTAATAACTTACTGATAGTTAATGTTGGTGATAAGCCTACTTTTAGAAATAGAGTACGTGAGGAGGTCATTGACATTACAATAGCTACTGAATACGTGGGATCCTTTATCAGTGAATGGCACGTATCGGACTTCGTATCTTCCTCGGACCACTGTCACATTATGTGGCAACTAAACTTTGCTTCAGATGAAGACAGGTTTAGGAATCCTAGGAGAACAGATAGGAACTCCTATCACCAGGAGTTAAAATGTAAGCTGGCATCCCTAAATACGTTCATTAGAGATGTAAATGATATTGAGTCCGTGACCTGTAACTTACAAGTAGCTATCATGGACTCATATTTTGATAACTGTCCTATCCAATCCCGATCCAATCGAAGAGGTGTGGTATGGTGGAACGAGGATCTGGAGAGGAAGAAAAAACAAACAAGGCGATTATTTAATAGCGCTAAACGAAACGGACAGTGGGAGAAATATTATACATCCCTCACCGAATACAATCTACTCCTAAGAAAGTCTAAAAGAACCTCTTGGAGAATATTTTGCGGGGAGATAGACAATACTAAATCAGTCTCCCGTATATACAAGGTTATTTCGAAGGGGTCGGTCTGCCCGACTGGTTCTCTAAAGAGCCGGGAGGGAGGACTGACAACCTCTGGATTAGAAACATTGAAAGTTTTGCTTCAAGCACACTTTCCAGATTGTAAACTTGTGGCTCATCTAGAGCCAGAGCAGAATCGGAGACACGTAAGAGCCTCACGAGCAGACTGGCAAATTGCTAGAAAAATCATAACGACCAATAAGGTCAAATGGGCGATACATAAATTCAGCCCATTTAAATCACCTGGAGAGGATGGAATATTTCCTGCCTTGTTACAAAAGGCTCCTGACTCTCTACACACTCTTCTATGCGAGGTGTTCAGAGCTAGTATGGCCCTAGGTCATGTGCCGTCTTACTGGACACTTAGCAGGGTAGTATTTATTCCGAAACCTGGCAAGGGTAATTACACAGACCCCAAGTCGTTTCGTCCAATCTGCTTATCATCCTTTCTATTGAAGACTATGGAGAGAGTGTTACAAGTTCACATACAAAATGAGGTAATATCAGTTAACCCCATTCATTGTAACCAATTCGCATATCAGTCAGGAAAATCCTGCGAAACAGCACTGCATCAGCTAGTTAGCAGGATCGAGGACTCGTTAGCGTCTAAAGAGGTGGCTCTTGGAGCATTTATTGATATTCAGGGCGCCTTTGATAACACGGCTTATAAGTCAATTGTTACTGCAGCTGAAACCCGAGGACTGGATATGACCACCTGCAATTGGCTTAGGTCATTGCTCAGTAGTAGAACCATCCGAGCAATCCAGTATGGCGAGGAACTTGATGTGTCCGCCATTAAAGGTACCCCTCAAGGTGGTATACTTTCTCCTCTACTGTGGAATATGGTGGTAGACTCCCTAATTACAAAATTAAATAATATGGGATATTACACGCAAAGTTACGCAGATGACATTGTCGTGATTATTAAAGGTAAACATACTAACATAATATCAGACCTAATGAACACAGCTCTGAGGACAATTCATAACTGGTGCAGGGATGGGGGCCTGGCCATAAACCCGGAAAAGGCCATCATAGTACCCTTTACAAGGAGAATCAAACTAGATAACATTGATATCAGTCTAGGAGGAACACGTTTGCGCCTATCAGAAGAGGTCAAATATCTAGGGGTGATACTGGATAAAAGACTTACTTGGAACAAACACGTAGAACATAGTATCCAAAAAGCAACGAAATCTTTAATGAGTTGTAAACGCCTTTTGGGAAAAAACTGGGGACTTCGTCCAGCCATGATTAGATGGCTATATGAAGCAGTGGTTAAACCACCACTTCAGTATGGATCGCTGGTGTGGTGGACGAAAGCTCTCCAAACCATTACAACTAACAGGCTAATGAGTATACAAAGGTTGGCCTGTCTATGCATCTCAGGAGCTTTCAGAAGCACACCTACTACAGCTCTTGAAACTCTCTTGGGAATAGACCCGATTAACTTCAGCATCATAGCAGAAGCAAGTCTGGCAGCATACAGAGTACATTGCTCTGGAATGTGGAGAGATAGCCGGTGGTCTAAGGGGCATGGCACAATCCGCACTTTTAAATCTTACGATTCAATTCTAACTATGAGACAAGATTATATGATTAATAAAATCTCATGGACACAGCCCTTTAATATGTGTATTCCACACGAGGAGGACATGATAGAAGGAATAGTGGCTACAGCTAAGAGCTTAGAATTCTACACTGATGGCTCTCGCACCGCCCAAGGAGTCGGAGCAGGAATCTTCAGTAAATCACCTAGGGTGGAAATAAGCATTGCCCTAGGTAGATATGCAACGGTATTTCAGGCCGAAGTTTATGCCATACTTGGTTGCGCACAACTGTGTCTAGAAAGAGGATATGACGACGAACATATCACAATCAGATCTGACAGTCAGGCCGCTTTAAAGGCTATTTGCTCACACGAATTCAACTCCAAATTAGTGTGGGATTGTAATCAAGCTCTAGTCCAACTCTCGACCCAAAACCAGGTAAGCCTATTCTGGATACCTGGACACATAGGTTATGAGGGAAATGAGAAAGCTGATGAACTGGCTAAGTTGGGAGCACAGACTCCATTCATCGGACCAGAACCTGCTTGTGGTATCAGTAAATCTGTCGCAAGAACCACTCTGAAACGATGGGTCAAACAGGAAACTCTCAACCGCTGGAGAGAGGCCTCTAGAGGAAAACTCTACGGGTCGCTGTACAATCCGAATCAGAAACTCTCTAGGTATGTAATATCATTGAATAGAAACAACCTAAGGAAAGTCTTAAGCTTCATGACTGGTCATGGAGCTTTCAGGGAACACTTAAACACCATGGGTCTAACTCAAGGCAGGACAACCTGTAGACTGTGTAACCAATATAAAGACACAGCGGAACACATACTTTTGTATTGTGAAGCTCTGGAGAGGAGAAGACTACGGATTTTCGGCCTCACAGGCATACCTACAAAGGAAGACGACCTAGCTGCACAAGTTCTAAGACTCACGAAGGATTTAGAACTAAAATGGATTGTCTAAGATAAGGAAGCGCACAAAAAGTCTTAAATGGCTGAAGTGCCTAGTGACTTCCAACATAATAAAAAAAAAAAAAAACATTTATCGGATATTGACATTAGGTTTTAGACAAATCTTTTACAGGGCACTATCGCAAAACTTCACCGTAATTTAAATTTCAGCATTGTCTGTTATTTTTTTAAATACAAAACAAACTCTCTAGACACAGTAAGTTTGCTCAGCCATCGGGAATTCCTTTGTAAAGAGACATTGTTACATAATTGTAATCAAACAATGACAAAATGCTTTCAAGTCTTTGTTATAAACTTAATTGAAAATTCGTAAAACATCCCTAATGAGAAGAGCTTTAATTAGGAAGAAGTGAAGTGCTGACAGCAAAACTATAATGAAATTAACAACTCTAATCAACAGCTGAGTTTGTATGAATTAGTTATACTTTTAAAGATGTAATACTTGCAAATTTGGATGAATAATAATTATGGTAATATTAACGAAGCAAGTAACAACTCACCCTCAAATAACCATTTCTTTTCTTTCTTAAACGTAAGAAAATAACAAAATTCATATAATTTAAAGTAAGTTTCCGTCGTTTAGTTGTATTTAACAAAATAAAATCGTTCATAGTTTAAGTGAACGTTACATTTGAATTACCAAATGCTAAGTCTAAATGTTTTTAAACGTAGAGGTTAACGAGTGAAAAGGGAACATTTCGTAAAATGAATAGTAGCTGTCACAAATGTTTACACATTTACGTTTAATGAAAAAAAGGGTACCACCGTCAGTGAAATTTGAGCTATTATTTATTAATATCTATATAATATTATACGCAGGGGTGCTGAACAGTCTGGAGACAGTTTAATATTTCGTATATGAGGAAAATTTGAAGGCAGGTGTTATTGAGGAACCTACTCTATGTAAAAATACTATTTTATTAAGATTTTAAAAACATTATCTGCTATTTTGAATGTAACTTTGTTTTTAAAATGGGAAGGTGGTCATGTGATACATCATTTCTATTTATAATTTCAAGAGATAACCAATAGTGAAATTTGCACATACATATCTTTAACCGACTAAAAATGGCGGCCAAAAAACAACAAAATCGTTTTTTCCGATTTTGCCTCATTTTTCAGTAATATTAAGCTTTCAAACGATATGCCACACAAAGACATTTGGGAGTATATTAAGTTTTTGAGTTACAACGATTTTCATTTTTTCAAAATTGATTTCAAGTGGTTCAACCAAATACTCCCAAATATCGTTGTGTGGCATATCGTTTAAAAGTTTATTCAATTCAAAATCAAGAAATAATAACTATTATTATTAAGAAATCATAATAATACAGCAAAATGGGGCAAAATCGGAAAACACGATTTCGTTGTTTTTGGCCGCCATTTTTAACCGGTTAAAGTCATGGATGTGCAATTTCACCGTTGGTTTTCTCTTGAAATTCTACATCGAAACGATGTATCATAAGACCATCTTAATACTTAAAAAAACAAAGTCACATTCAAGATGGCGGATGACTTTTTTGAAATCTTAATAAAATAGTATTTTTACATAGAGTAGTCTCCTCAATCACATCTACCTTGAAATTTTTCTTATATTCGAAATATTAAACCGTCTCCAGACTTTTCAGATCAGCTGTATAATTACTGTAAGCGCATCCTCCATCCTCTACGAAGGTTTCCGTTTGGAACTGAAGGGTTTGGGTTCAAAGGTATGGGTGTTCTGGACCATCGAAGGGACTTCTTGTTCCGAATCGTTCAAGAATATTCTAGAATGTTGGGAAGCTAGAAACCTAAAGCTCTACAATATATTTGGCAGATATTACTCTTAAGTTATACGAAGGAGAGACAACCATTTCCATTTCGATTATTTGATTCTAAGGTGTAAACAAATTGGTCGTGTACAATATTTTAGGTTAAATGTATATTCATGGACGTGAAATGTACCTCAAACAAACGTTAGTGGTTTTTCGCACATCGTGATGTTTGTACTTATTGTCGCACAGCTGATATGCTAGCCGAATGGGAAACATAGATAGATTTTTACGAAACTCACTATACGTTTTATGGCCTGCGAACACTCAATAGTTACCCAATATTTCTTTCATTCATTTAAAGCCGTGGGTACTCCTGCTAGTTATGAATAGATGGTTACAGTGTGGGCTCATTGTATTAGTTATACTAACCATCTACACTAATATTATAAAGAGGTAACATTTATTTTTATGTCTCCAGTTGCAATAGTTTAACAACTAAATAAAAACAGTTGCAATAGTTTCCGTCTTGCAACTATTTTTGGGTAGTATAGTACTAAGCGCGTTTCAGGAACACGTTCCCATATTCAGGTATTTATAAAATTATTTACTCACATGTGAGCACGTCATAAGGAAACACAAACACACACACCAATACTTGTACAGCGTAGGATCCGAGCAAATGCGTAGTGTACATGCACTATTAACTTTTCTATGTTCCTTAATTTTATTTACTAATAATTATCACTTATGCTAAATAAATTATACTAAACATAATTGTTGCATTATTTTTCCAATTATATGCAAATTTATAACTAACACTGTACATGTACTGCGAGCAATCGCTGTTGCTATGTTACATACACAGTTACAAGTTCTGTAAACGTATAGGAAGAAAGTTTTTCCGCGCCATTCTGTTGTTGTCTTATCAGTATGTCAGACCGGAAATCAATTCATCCATGCTCAACCCCGACCTTCATCAAGTCTTTCAGTTCGATTTTTTGCTCATCTGTCCCAGTAGTAAACTCTAAAATGGATGTAGCCTAATCTAATTTTCCCTACAAGTTTATATATAAGTTACGGTCATTTACATTGTGAAATGCCAGCTTTTAAAATAGGAAGTAATCTTTTTTAATTGGGTTTGCCAGTTGTTCCAGTTTATATTTGTATTTGCATTTTATTTTCATAGTTGAAAATATTTTTTAAAAGGTTCATTCTAAGAGTGACAATACAAATCTAGTTTATAAAGAGTAATTACATTTGAATACAGAAGACATTTATTTGTTTTGTAGGGCTAGAAGGTAAACATGTATAATGCTCCTTATATGGTTTTTGCAATTGTAAATTATTTTAATACGTACATAATACTTATGAGCGGCAGATCCATTTAATAGCTAAGACATTGGAATTTTTAATGTTCGATAATGCGTAAGAATAGATTTTAAAATAAGAAACATTCAGATTTCATATGTACAGAAATAGCCAATTTTTAAATTTGAATGAGGTACACACTACACATTGCCACGGGGCTTAACGCTGTGCAGGTTGGAGCCGATTAGGTTAGTCTTAATAGGTCTACGACTCAATATTTATGCCTACGTATAAATATTGAGCATTCGTATGGCCGGAAATGAGATTAGCGCCCCAGAAACCCCCGATTACCGATTTTCACGGCTTTTCATCCATTTTTAGAGGTGTCAAAAAAATTATGCACTTTTAGAGATAGCCTACACTTTATTCACTTGTGATGCATTTCCGCTTTCTCCCAAAACTGGTCATATCTACACTTTTTTCCTTTTTTCTGAACACGTTGCAGAAAACTGCAACCAAATCCGGAACTGTAGGCAAAAATTTATGATTTTTTTTTTAGTAGCCTACTTTGGTTGGTCTACATGTTTGCGTGTTTTCCATTTGGTTTGGGAACAGAAAACAATGTTTTTTGTTTGCTGAAACAAGTTAAATGTTTGTCATTTGTTTGCAAACTGTTCGAAAACATTTTGAAAACTTTCGGCAAACATCGGAGAAACAAATGAGAAATAGGAAAACAATTGGAAAACAGTTTGTAAACAATGTTTCCGCAAACATGTTTGTAAGTGTGGACTAGGCTTAAGAGGATGAGCTAAAAGCGCAATGTGAACAAACCAAACCCAACCCCAAGGCCGTGTCAAAGCACCCCTTGAGGTATGTGAAGCTGGCAGGGCCCAATTCCAAAATTAAAAAATAAATTATTAATTTCGTTTGTTTATCGTTTGTTTACGTTTGTTTAGCTATGTTCATAGTTTGTTTAGCCTTAGTTCAAGAGTTATTAAAAAATGGGTGCTGCTAGGTTCACACCAGCAGCGCCCAATTCAAAAATCTTTCCAAAAATAAGTGGAATCGTTTGTTTACGTTAGCCATTTTCATCGTTTGTTTAGGCTCTGTAAACCATACATAGCCAAAAAATGTGGGCGCTGCTAGGTTCACACCAGTAGCGCCCATAAAGCATATTTACCCCAAAAATTAATTACCCCTAAATCGTTCGTTTATCGTTAGTTTACTCTTGTTGAGCCTTAGTTTAGCAAGAAATTAAAATAATTTTCTTAATTCTTTCTACTAAAGTCACTGTTCAGCTGCATGGTCAAATTATTTCTTCATACAAAAATTTCTTCATATGGAAATTTGATAAAAAAAAGTATCTTTTCATTATCTCCCTGCAGCAAATTCATTAACTAAAAATTCATGGTTGTATTTGTTCCTTTAAATTTAATTGCAACTGTTAAATATAAATATTTTGCTAATCACTTCATTTGAATCTTATTTATAAAAAAATAGAAAAGCAAACATACAAAAAATAGGTAGCCTAAGGTATTTTATAAAGAAATTTACCAAATAATGTAGTAACAGTTATTGGTTTAGCTTCGACATTGAATCTTCTGTGTTATTTAATTTAGTTTTTTTATAATAAAGTCATTAAATTTTATCGTATCTTTAAGATTTTCTCACAGAATGTGTATATATACTCTATTAGTATTTGTGTTAAATTTGATTCAAATTCGTTAAATAGTTTATTATAAATTTATATTTCGACATTACGAGACGACACAATCGATTATTTGAACTTTTACTATAAACGTTAATAACTTACGTAATTATTATATTTATAAAATTTTAATATCTGTTTTATATAGTTAATTAGAACATATGTGGAAAGTTTGAACCAAATCGGTTAATAATTATAAGTTTTCGATTAAAATTTATTTAAAAAAATCCAAAATTGAGTACATTATTATAGAAAACCGTGTAAGGTATATCTTAAAAGCTAGTTGTCGTAAGTTATTTTTAAAAACAGATAATAGGCCTATAGATTCCTCATGAAATTTACTATAAATTATCATGTTTTTATTAATATGTATTATTTTACAAGTTGTATAATGTAATATTTAAAACAATATTCATATTTTTAATTACCTGTTTCCAATAAAAATGTAATAACTTTGAAAATATTCAACCAATTTCAATGAAATTTATACCACATATAAAAAACATATATATAATAATGATATGAAAAAATTAAACTTTTAAATTAATATTTAATACGTTTACTAACTAGGCCTATAAAATTAAAATCGATTAAGTTATTTAAATTTTTGCCGTAAACGTTAATAATTTGCATAACTATTAACGAATCTTTATGAAGTTTTTTTATATAGTTATTTAGAACATATGTGGAAAGTTTGAACCAAATCTGTTAATAATTATAAGTTTTCGAAAAAGAAATGTTATAAATAAATATTTATTTAATCAGCATTTACATTATATCGAATGGTATTCGTACAATTATTACTAATACATATTAATAAAAACTTGATAATTTATAGTAAATTTCATGAAGAATATATATTTGTTTTTAAAAATAACTTCCAATCATTAGTTTTTAAGATATAAACGTTTTTTTATAATAATGTACCCAATTTTCGATCCTTTTTTATAAATTTTACTCGAAAACCTATAATTATTAACCGATTTGATTCAAACTTTCTACATATATATTATTCTATATAACTATATTAATAACACATAAAAATTTCAAATATATTCATTAATAAATTTTCTTATTATTATTGATATAAAATAACTGATAGGTATATTCCGAAAAAACATCTATAACCAACCGGACGAGATATAAATAGACATCCTTCTTCCATCCTGTCTTCAGACTGTCAAAGATGCCGAACGGCCACACATAAGTTCACTTTTCGCTTATCGAACCGCAACTAATAAAAACATTATTTGCTTGTGTTTTTTAACTGACGACTATCAGCTTATTTTACGCTAACATAATGGTACACGTTTGACAATCAGTAACATTTTGAATACCGTATACTAACGCTTGTTTTAAGACAAGATGTTAAACAAACCTGAAACATAAATCCTTTTACTTTTTGTACTGAAGTATTTTTGTTTTAAAAGGTTTTAAATAATTGTTATATGCTCTTACTCGGAATTAAATATTTGGAAACTGTTGTTTAAATCCATGAGCGTAAATTATGTTTTCCCGTAGCATATGCACAAAAAATTACAATACATATTTTAAAAAAACATTTATTTATTTTTTAATTTGAATAATTCTGTAGAACTACAAGTTTGAAGTTATTCATACTGGAATAATTGTAGTCTTGTAAAGATTAGAGGAACATTTTGTGATTTTCTTGTCGTTTATATTATTTTATTTTTAATTTGACTTTACAGTGCAATCAAAATATTTCACGAAACATAAATACAATTTGATTACCGGTCTCGAAATATTGTATGATCTATGATCTTTAATTTATACTTACCAATTTTTGCTACTGTCAATAATAGTTTTCTCAAGTTCTTCACTATTGTGAAAACAACTTGTTTTGTCAAAGAGTTAATTATAAAAAAATAATGTTTTATTAGTTATTAGCAATACGGACTATGTCTATTTGTGAAATAAAAATAAATATGCTAGATGTAGCACAATATTTGAGGAAGTTTTGCATTTTCTTTATAAATATCACTGAAGAGGATTTATATGTTCACCATTTCTTTCCTTACAACAATAACGCCTGTTCAGTAACACCATTATTTTCTCCAGAAATACAAATGCACTTCATTATTATTTTATTTATAGGATCCCATTAAATAAACTCACAGGGTTTTTACGTTAAAGGTTTTAATTTACCACATGATTGAGTAATCATGCATAGTTCTTGCATGCTACCCAATAGAACCCTTTCGGCCTTCATCAGCGAGGGAAATCGTTGTTCATTTAGTAACTATTTCCTGGTTAGATTAAATTCTTAATCTATTTAGTAATCTGTTATATGGTTTATGCAGTCAAGTTCAGATAGGTGCCACTGATCAAATAACCCTCAAATAAGAAACGTGTCAACAATAGTTTCTCGCCCAAATGTTTTTCCGGCTAAATGTAGCGGCCTTCAACGAATGCTGAGACTTTGACTCACTTAAGGCATAGTGACCAAAAACTTCAATATAAAAAAGTTCATCATAAACTCCATTTCTACTTCTTTTTTTCAGCAAAATATACAACTAATTTTTATTTATTAACTTTCTGTTAGATGTACTGATGGGAAACATTTTTGTTTGGATACATTTTACCAAAAATTCTAGCACAGTTTTATTCTAAATACAGTATTTAAAATTCTAAGACAGTAAAGCTATTGACTTGAAACTTGCTATCCACTGTAACTAATTTGAGTGACACTAGTACAACAGGTTTTAAAAGTAACCGGTAACGCTAAAAGTTCACTGTTTTTAGTGCTTTATGGTCTGTAACTGTAACCCCAGCCTTAAAAATGTCTAGATTTCGACAAGACTTTAATCATACTAATGAAATAAAGTCATAATAAACGGCACTACCAATGTGATAATTGAATGAACAGAAATGCCAAAGCAGGTTTACCTTGTATTTTGTATGGTTGTGTACAAAATACACGAATTAACCACTAAATTTTATTAAAAGTATTTAATAAGTGGACCCGAAGTTAGCGGACCCTGCAATGCTTCGCTTTGCTTGATTTAATTTTAAGGAAAGTTATTCCATTTCATTACATTGACCTAAGTAATTGAATTGCAAATGGTTTTTATGTCACTTAGGAATAATACTTCACAAATTTAGATTTATAGTTTGTAGGAAGTTAGCGCAATTTATTTTTATTGTATTTATAGGTGTACCTACCAAATTTTAATCTCTTTGATTGTAGTGATCCATATTCTCTAAACAATATTGGTACTAATATTTGCAAATTCAGAAATTGTTAGTGAAATTAGTTTGACTAATTTTTGAGAATATAGAAAAAGTAAATGTATCTATTATTATTGAATTTTTACTGTAGTTATTCAATTTCATCCCTTTGACTTAAGTAATCAAATTTTAAGTGGTTTTTATATCACATAAAAATAATATTATATAATTTTAGCCTTTTAGCTTGTATTATGTCAGTTTAATTTATATTAATAGGGTAGCAACCTCATTTCAATTTCTTAGACTGTAATAATTGTAACGTCTAATCACTCCTGATAACGATAGACCTATGAATAAACTGTGCAATTATTAGTGAAATAGGTTGAATAGTTTTTGAGACTATAGAGGACAAAGAAAAAAGAAACAAAGATACGAACATTCGTTTTCATTTATATAGAGTACATTGTCATGTCTTGAATATTGTTTAAAAACAGAAATATTCTACATAAAACTTACAAATTTAACGTAATTTTTATGTAGACCATATAACTGTGGACAGTGAACATATACTTTTTTTCAAACCCCATGTATTTTTTTAAATTTGATATTTTATTTACATTGTTTTAATTTCAATTTGGTTTATACTAAGCTACCGTACGATATTTACGTACAATTGCTAAATCATCAAGTATTTTACAATTAAATGCGAGACTCAATAATTTTGCATTCATTTTATTCGTGTAATGCAGGCCTAAATGAATTGACGACGTTGTAAGAATTTATGTATTGTATTTACACCTTGTTGACTCACATTTCAACTAAAATGTTTGCTAAATCATACACATTTGAATCAGAAAATCAGACGGCATTGTCATTTCTTCCTATGAATATTAATGGTAATAAGAAACCACACCTGCTAAAAATATCTCTTCTTTTGTGGGAGAATCAGGAAACTGGTGTATATTTTGTATATTTACAAAAGTTTTTTTTACCTTAATCTTTAAATACCGTTTGTGGTTGTATCTCTTATACGTATATACTTGAAATTTTATAAAATCGTTAAGCCATGTTATAAATTACATTACTGACAAATGTACTGACACAAATATTTTTTTATTTTTTTATTTGTCAAAATAATAAAACCCGTTTAATGGAATCACTTATTAATATCAAATATAAGTTTAATTACGGTAAGTAATTTTGTATAAGTAATAATTATTAATTTGTTTATGATATATATGATAACATAAATACAAAAATAGGTAACAAATTCTCAAAAAAATAAATCATGTGTTTTGTACAATTTACTACACATAAAGAATGTCCCAACGTTTAGAAAACGTACAATTTGCCAATCTTTAAAACAACACAATAACTACATTTTCGATATAGAAACAAAATATATTAAACAAGAGTGAGACTTTTGTTAACAATCGCCAAACCAATCTTAGTATCTCATAGAAACGTTTCAAACGAAGTTAGTAAGATGTAAACTAAATATTACATCTTCTGTCAAAGGTAGGATACGATACTACTGAGTCAACTTGTTAAAAGTTAAAAGGATAAAAAAAATTCTAAGAAGCCGGATGTCTAATCCAAGGCCGACGCGACACTGTGTTTATTCAAGTGCTGCCTCACTGCATATAGCGAGCAATCTGCTCATGAGCTGTGTAAATTGACTTGTCTAACGTAAGTTAAGAGTAAGCCGTGTTAGTCTCGACGCCAGCGCAGCCTGGAAATAGAAATCCTAAACAACCGTGTAAGAATGTGTATGTGAAAAACCTGCGAAACGAGCAAATATAAAATAAATGAATATTCTTGCTCCTTATGCATTGGGAAAGCCGATAGACACGAAAAAGTAGGGGGTTGCGTTGCGAGCCTTGCTCGTTTTACGACGCTTGCTCGGAAAGGGGTGTGTATACGTGAAAATTTGCTCGGTTCCTACACTGTACAAACACATACACACAACTTAAACACGAATTATTGCACTTAAGATGACACATTTTTTTAAAACAAAAAACAAAGTTTAAAAACAGTTGGTTTTGTGCAATGTTGAAGGTCACTGGTCGACTAAAAGATTACATCAGTTATCTCCATCAATACCATTTATAGGGCTGTAGGTAGAAATTGAGGTATTCTACAGTCTATTAGATTTAAAATATAATTGTTCGTTCAGGTCTAAGCTATTCTGGAATATTGATTAGTAGCATTAATTTACACTTTTTTATATTATTTCATCTTTTTATATGTAATCTAATTTTATCCAACATTTCATAATAAAAAAATTCTGACAGCTAATTTATATGTTTTAAATTAAGGTTTCGTAGTGAAAGTTCTTAAAATTATTTTCTCAACACCGAGTACATCAATATGTTTTTTTACGGTTGCCTAGGGTGTCAAGGGGTTTAGAAGAATAAATTTTATCTAAAAATTCTAAACTTCTGTTTTCATAGTTCAAGTGACGGGAAGAACAAATTATCGACGATTTTGGAATGAAACAAATCCTTAAATAGCTTTAAAATTAATCAAAAAACTTTTAGGAAATCTCTAGAAATTCAATCAAACTCACAAACCTTAAAAACCAACAAATACAAGTAAACAATATTTTCAGTTTGTGTAATGATCTTTGACCGAGCGTAAGCGAGGTCTCCGTTTTAACTCGACCGTTCGGCATTTCGTCTGTGTGTCTGTGTGTCTATCTCACGATTACGGCCAAACGCCTTGACCGATTTTGATGATGTTTTGCATGAATGATCCTTATTCCTAGGCCGAGCCATCTATATATACGGTTTTTTTCCATTTTTCATTTTTAACCCCTTAAATTAAATAAAAATGGCGGCCGGACCGTTTCTCTCAGTGTAACCTTTTTTCCAAAGCCAGTTTGTGGCTTAACCATAAGTCGAATTAAAAAACTAATAACATTTAGCGGGTAGCAAATTAATACAATTAACAAAATTGTATTCTTGATTTTTTCCGTATCTCTAACGGTAAGCTCACAAAATGGCCAAAAACTTCAAATTTGTTAAAAATCGTCAAAGTTTTTGTATTTCAACCATGTTTTTATACGCTTATTCTAAACCAATTCAAAAGTATTCCATAGCTTTTTTGTAGAAAAAAGTCCAAAGAATTTTATTCATATATGCCAGTAAAAAAATGATTGAAGTAAAATTAAGAAAGTTATTAGCACAAGAAACAAGCATGTTGTTCAGTAATGAAAGGAGAAAGTTCAACTTTAGGCCTACATAAAAAGTAGTAAACATTATTGTAATTTTTTCATAAATGTAAAAAATTTCGTAATTTAGTTATAAATAGAATTGTATAAAAATATTAATAAATTTCAAATTTCTTATTTTGAAAACACCAGTTCTTATGTTCCTACTACAAGACTGCTAACAAAATTAGGCCTGTTTTGAATAGTAACTTAGGAATATATCCTTTACCCAAAAATGGTATATAATAATAAGAAAGTGTAGAGGATAAATCAAAGAATTAAACTGTATACTTGTAAATTATCATTGTAAATTTCATAAAAGTATTTGACTTGGCTTTACTTGAATTACAAAATGAGATGAAACAAATGAAACACTGCGGCGATAAAGGACATACAAAAATGACCGTTGGACACCGTGGGAAGTGTTGGTACACTGGTTGAGATCACTATTACGACGATTTAACATCGTTTGTTTTCATTATTTCTAATATTGGAATATGATAAGGAAGTTATGGAACTGTAAATACATTGTTAAGTTTTAGTTATTTAAGTATGTAAATATTTAATTCTATGTTGTCCCTCTATAACGCGATATTTTTAGCTATTTTACGCATTATTAACCTAAATAAAACACAATGCCTCTAAAAGAAACTCTTTAGCAGTTAAAGCTCAAGAAAAGAAAAAAAAACGAGAACTAGAAATCGAGGAGTCGCTAGAATTGCAAAATAATGTTTCACTTTCTAAACCTTCTGCTAACTTCCTTACTGGCACACTATTTTTAACCTAAGCTCAAAACCACATTTGTTATTTCAACGAGCGAGGTCTACTGTTCACAGAACTAGTAGTTAGGAATGTTTTAAGATCATGCATGATTTCGTAGGGGTTTCCATGTGTGTGTACTTATACGCACATATATGTTACAAACAACATAGGACCTACAAACCTAACGAGGGACAATGTTAAATGAAAAATAACCAAACTGAAGCAGTTCTACATTTTCATAACAAACAAATCACATTATTAGAGACACATTTTTTCTTGAGTACAAAATTATTTTATTCTAAACAAATATGAGTCACCAAGTTTACAGAGAGAAGAAATAAAATTGCTTTCCTCGTCATTAATCTCACCAACTCAAGTTTACACCAAATGACGTTTCTTTTTCCACGGTTTCTTGCAACAATCGCTTTCAATTATATTCCCTGTGAACTTCACAGGTGTGACTACCTCTATTTACTTGATTTATTGTTCTTGTATTCAAAAGCTGAAAGAAACAGGTAGAATGACTTGAACAAGGTCTCTGCACTTTATTCGTTTCAAAGGGTAAATTTATTCATAAGTTTAAATATGTTTAAAAAATGTGCTGAATAATTTAAGTATATTCATTTCAAAATTGTATTGAATGTTCGATAATTATTCACAAATTTTAAACATAGTTTAACGATAAGTGAGGAAACCATAATTTGTTTGTTAATCGAAGTAAGGAATAATAAAATAAATTTTTAGTGCTTCGTAGCTCAAAAGTAAAACTCTAGCCTTTTATAATCACACACTTGACTTGTCGGAATTTTTTACTCAATTAAATATTCCAATAATTAGTACTAAAGCAGTTTGTACTTGCCTTTCTTACATATATGTAAGGATGTAAAATTAGTCTCAAAATACTTATGGTTATTATCAATTAAATGGCGTCCGTAATTAGATGTTATGTTGATGACGTTCCTGTTGGGTAAATGTTCCTTAAAACGCTTCCCAAACTGCCTACCGGTTTGTCTTATGTAATAACAATCACACTCTCCACAAGTTATTTTATAGACTCCTGTGTTTGTTTCGGCCTTCCTTACAGTTTTCGGCCTTATACTTCGGAGGCCGTGGAGGAATTTGAAATATATAAAACATGTAAGTTGAATAAACACGAACTTTTTAACGAAAAACTCAGCTTTCAGTTATAAAAAAGTTATACATACACAGTTTCCTCTAAACTTCCTTCCGCCTTCCTTCCCTCTAAAAGCTAGGTACCTGGTCTCTAGCCGAGATTCAAACCTGGGATCTTCTGATCAAGCAGAAACCACGCAGTCCACTCGGCTAAGGCTTGCCGTAAAAAACTAATAAATTAGAGCTCTTTAGTTACTTTACTATTAACATGTAAAAGTAAAACTGAATATACATCGGTTCCATCCAGGAAGGGTTATAACAAGATCGCTTGGTTCTTACTTAAGCTTGAATCTGTATAATTAGTAGTAGCCAGAGGTTTATGTAAGAGAAACAGGTATAATACTGCCATAACGGATCTTCTCTTTTAGAATACATACTACCTATACCATCCTCATTTCAGAAAACTAAATTGGGTTACTGAATTGTAACCTGTTCAGATGAACTATTGAAAACGAATTATGTTATAATTCTAAAACAAATACTGTAAATATGACCGCATGTCAGCGCAAACTATATTACCAGGAAACTGCCTCGAAAAAATTTGTGCATGCATATTTATAAAATGCATAACTTCAAATAGAAAACTGTAAATAGAGGTGCTCTCTTCCAATTTTATTTTGAATCATACTAACAAAATTCTTCTGCAGCAGTAATAAGTTAAATATAAGACAAAGAAATAATCAAAAGAATTGTTGCAAAGTAAAAATTTGCAAACACGTCCGTGACGTCATCTTTCAATAACAATGTTAAGGTATTCTTACAATAACAGTTTTAATCGTACTGCGATCACACCGGTAGAGTACATCCTACCATTGTGATGAAACAATTTAGTAGAACGACTGCCTATTGCAGTAATTCCCATGGCGTGAAATCCCGAAAATGTCTACCTAGATTACTTATTTTTAAATATATCTTTTAAAGTTTTTAAGAACAAGAAAACTGATGCAATTTTGTACTAGACTGGCACATGAACTATAGAGATGGAAGATCTAGGTCGTGTGCGTTAGTGGTCAGAATCCGACCAAGGGAGTTGAAATTGGAAAGTTTTTTGTAAAACTGATAAATCACAATACAACACTTATACGAAAAATGTTGCATCTTTGTAGTTTTATCATACTTCACCGTAAATGTAGTAGGAACAACTTTTGTTTGGTATCATCAACTTTTAAAGTTATGATGAATTATTTTTGTAACTACAGCTCTTATTTCAAAGGGTGAATACCATTTGTTTGAAGCGTAACTTATGGAGTAAATGGATTGAAATCGACCTGAGATATAGGGCGAGCATGAATGGATTTAAATGTATTTGTTGCAGCAATATGGTAGTAAAGTTAAGGATTTTGGTGTTAAATAAGTAAGGTTTAAACATTTATTGTGTTTAAGTTGGTAATGATTTAACTAAAAAAAACTACTTTTCATTTTCATAACATTATGTGTTACACATTGAATCCTTTTGACCTGGGCAGTTGTCTCGGACGTAAAAACTATAAATACATTAAAACCTCGTTTATCCGAAATTCGTTTATCCGAAAATTCGGTTTATCCGGACAACATTTTGAAAATAAAGTTCGTTTCGTACAAGTATTCGTAAATATAGTTATATTAGACAATTTCAAATACGGTCAGGCAAAACTTTGTTGTATACATCCATTAAATATGAAACTCTGGTTAATTTTTAAACATAAAATAAATTCACTATATATAAATTAGCTCATCCATTGTGAATTCCTTTGTAAAGAGACACTGTTACATAATTGTAATCAAACAATAACAGAATGCTTTTAGTCTGTGTTATAAAGGTAATTATAAATTCATAAAACTCCTCTAATAACAAAGTCTTTAATTAGACAGACATAAAGTGCTGACAGTAAAATTGCAACAAAATTAGCAACTCTAATGAACAGCTGAGTTTTTTATCAACTCATTTTATAACGAGCTATACTTTTAATTATGAAATATTGCAAAGTTGTGTATATTGTTAATACGTTAGCATTAAGGATGGAAGTAGTTTCTTTAAACTAATAAAACTACTAAATTATAATTATCTCTATAAACAAAGAAATTAAAGACAATCAGTGAAAAATATGATTATTTAGGAAAAAGATGTTTCTACAAACTGAAACATGAAGAGGATATTTAATCTAGAATTAAATGAATAATGGAATTGGGTTTTGTATCTAAAAACAGACGATACATATTTACATTTAAAAATCTTTGAATGTATAGGACATTTGTCAAAAAATATTTATCTAATATAAATGATTATGAACTGTGTAATAAGGATGCACATAAAGTGAATGTTACATGAAGTAATGTAAACACGGTACATTTACTGCCCTTGTAAGATGCGGTACATCAATGGCATCAAGTTGTTGGGAAAATTACTGAAATTAATAAATAATTTATAAGAAAGTTTATATTGGTCTATTTCAAATACACAGCTCAGCTGTTTTCTTTAGCTCATCTAAACTTCCCAATTATAGGCTATTTCTCAGTAGCCAAATAGCTTATTTTAGATCTATTAGAAACTATGTGTATTTCTAATTATTAGATTAGACTTGTAAACCAAAATTAAACCAATATAACCTCTACGATAGTGGTATGGTTGACGTACACGTCTATCCGCCCAATACAAAATAAAAAGGAGAAAAAGCAGATTGGTACAATGTATTTTTTTAAATAATTATTATTGTTATAAATTAACGTAATATATGATTTAATTGTTTAGGCATGACTGAAATACAATACAAATTCAATCATTATTATTATTATGGTTTAAAATAACATAGTTTTTAAGGAAGTAAAGATGCTGTTAAAGCCTACATGGTAGCACAATGGTTTTTATCAAACATCAACATACACCATCACTACGGCACGATATACAAACACTTACTTGTCCAATCAGAGATGATCACGTGCAAAAATAGATTTAACAGAGGTTGTTGATTTAACAATCAGACTACTTTTACCTAGTAGCACGACTCGCATACATTGTAGAAGTGAACAGTTGCGGATTTATCGGTGCTAAAAATTTCCCCAAAACTCAATAAAAAAAAGTAAAAGTGGTGTTTTTCTGTGCTCGAGGTAAGTTCCAAAATATATTAAATCCAGTACGTATTTTATTATATGGCTAGAGGGCGCCACTCCCTCCTAGCTTCTCACACCAAATCCTGCGGTGATTAGCGGTGAAGCAAATGCAAACATATTATTGTATAAGCTAATATTTTCACGGGAATTACGATTGATTAGGAAAGACAGAAGCACTTTGATGAGGGTAGAGTGGTGGGGGTAGCGGTGACCTCGACATGACGCAATGCAGTAGAGCCAGAATTTTTGGGTGAATGGCGTGAATTTTGTATATAGTAAAGAAAACTGTTATGATTAGTTAACAGAAGGAAAATAAAAATTGTATAATACTTGCCTAATATTTGACCTGTGTGTTTTCTAGTGTAACATTTCCGAATTGATAATCTCTGAAGGGAAACCTTTGCAACATTATCAATTCTGTTTTCTGCAAATCAAATTACTAACGTTTTAGGAAACATATTTTATTCAATTCACTTTGTAATAGTTACCAGCTGGAAAAGAAAATTCATTACTTCAGTAAAGAACCTGAATGAGGCTATTATCAAGCGACTTTGACAGAATTTAGACATTATTCCTCAAATTAAATTTAATTGGTTTGCATGAAGACGGTATTCACTAGCTCGTCTTTTCATTTCACGAGAACATTTTAACTAACCTTCAGATATTTGCTAAGGCTTCCAACTAAGCCCAATTAAAATGTTACAGGGTCGAAGTATTGAAATTCTTCTCTTTATATACCTAGTAAGCCCCCGTGAAAAATCAGGGGCTGATTAATTAGATACACATCCGAAATACATCATTTAAAAAACAAACTATTTAAAAAGAACATTAAGGCCTACTTATCTAGGCATACCCAGGGCTATATAACAAGGGCTAAACCGTTTCTTTGATCTCGGCACTGCGTCGCCAGTTTCACTCTGACGTCACCATGCTGATAAAATTTCAGTAATGTGCGTGCAGTCGTTTACTCGCTGTTGTAACTCGACGGAAAAGCTTCAGTAAAATAAACGGTATCAGGAAACTGACACATACTTTCTCCCTCATTATAGAAACTTAATAAAAAAATACTATTACCAATTTATTGTGACATTTTTATTTTTAACAGTCATTTTCCCATAAAAATCCATAAAATAATGGAAAAATCAACTTTTCTCAAAAACGGCTCGAACGATTTTGATTAAAATTTTACAGTTTATAGTACTTTAGGTCCCTAATAAACTATAAAATTTTAATCAAAATCGTTAGAGCCGTTTTTGAGAAAAGTTAATTTTTCCGTTATTTTATGGGTTTTTATGGGAAAATTACCCTTAAAAATAAAAAATTCACAAAAATGAAAAAAACGCCTGGAAATACCGTGGATTAGTACCTCCATACCAAATTTCATCAAAATCGGACGACTGGTTTAGGCTCTAGGTCTGATAACATCCACACAGACACACAGACACACAGACACACAGACACACAGACACACAGACACACATACAGACACACACACAGACATCACTCCAAAAACCACTTTTTTAGGTTCAGGGGGACCCAAAACGGATATTTCCACCAAAAACTCAAACTCGAAAATTTTGACGAATACAATACTTTCTCCATATAATTAAAAGAATTACTTTATAAAAAAGAATTATGCTGTCTTTTATTTAATTTGTTCATTGTTGTCTAATTTGCGGAGTATTTAAATGTTTCTTTGACTCAAGCCACTTTGGAACTATTTTATCCTCGCTCCTTTTTGAAACTATAAATTTATTTACATGTCTATTTTTTATAATGATCGCACTCATCCGTAAACGTGTATTGCTTGTAGACATACATTCGGATACTTTTCGACCTGTCTTTTCTTCAATGTTTTAATGATATTTTTTTAAAAGAATTCCCTTCTCCGTGAATAGCTTTAAACTCGATTTCGAAATCACTTATTGTTCTTTTCCACTTTTCAGAAGGTACTGTAAGCTTGCCAAAAGATGGGGTTTCGATCCAAGACTTGATATTATAGTCAATATCTATATCAATATCTCTTGACATTTTTCCCAGTGTAGGATCTTGATTTCTCACTTTTAATTAAATATGAAACTCATTTTTTTACGTAACTACGATTTTCTTTTTCCATCATTGATCTCTAATTTTATTTCTTTGAATGTACGTAATAATGATATTATTTTTTAAACATTAACGTCCAACTTAACTTTTCGTGTCCACTTCAATAATATCAAATTTTAATTATAAATTATAATTAGTTTATGTTAAAATAAAATGCTTACTTTTTTTCTAGCTCGCATAATTACCTGGGGACAAGTGATTTACTATATTACCTTAAAATAACAATATGTACATAAACGTAATGGATAAGGATGTAAATATTCCGGTATCAAACAACTGTAAAGTTAAAAAGTGGCTTCAGTCAAAGAAACATTTAAGTACTCCGCAAATTAGACAACAATGAACAAATTATTTAAAAGACAGCATATTTCTTTACTATAAGGTAATTCTTTTAATTAAATATTAAACTAATTTTTTTACGTAATTACGATTGTCTTTTCCCAGCATTGATCTCTAATTTTATTTCTTTGAATGTACGTAATAATGATATTATTTTTTAAACGTTAACCTCCAACTTAACTTTTTGTGTCCACTTTAATAATATCAAATAGCCTATATACTTATAAATTATAATTAGTTTATGTTAAAATATACTGCTTGCTTTTTTTCTAGCTGGCATAATTACCTGGGGACAAGTGATTTACTATATTACCTTAAAATAACAATAATATGTTCATAAACGTTATTCCCGTATCAAACAACAGTACACCGGGAGTCACGGTGCGGCACCTCCTCGCGCTCATTTAAAAAGGATTTCATAATGATGTAATCATTTTATCACAAATCGGTGAATTGGATAGTTTAGATCAATTCATTGGCTACAACTTTCCCGCTGGAAGTTTGTTTATAACCCAAAAATAAAAAATTTCCTCGCTTAGTAACTTTTTCATGTCAGTCTGTGATAATTCTCAAATATTTTCAATTATTAAAATTCGAAATACCTGTTAAAATAAAAGTTTTGTCTACCGTTAGAATCCGTACTTTATGCAGATTAAGAATATATAAATTTTATTTTACTGAAGCCTTTCCATCGAGTTACAACAGTGAGTTAACGAAAGCTCGCACATTAATGCAATATTACCAGCTGGTGCGTGTCAGTATGGTGACGTCATAGGCGATCGATACTGGGTCACCGAAAATGATCAAAATGGTATAGCCCTTGTTATAGAGCCCTGGGCATACCTAGCTATGCTGTTGGGGATTTTTAACTCGGTAAATGTGTACAATAATAAGGATTATAAAACTGTAGGCCTATTTGTTAAACATTTTGATTTCAATACGTTATTATATACAGTTATTATATTATATACATTTAAAGAGAGATAAAAATACACTACCTTTTAATTGATTTTATTTCATATTGATAGATCTAATGATTTAGAAGTTATTAATATTCTAGTGAAGAATTAATAATCGAATATTTTTATATGTTATACTAAGTTGTACAAAATTTTCCGAAGTTAACCGAATCTCTTCTTTAAATTTGTATAAACAAATATATTAATGATAAAAGGTTGTATTTATATACAGTTTATAACCTCAAAGCAAATATTATAACGTATATTATAGCATACATTAGTTCTATAACTTATATTTTTAAAAAAATTACAAGAAATTATAACGATTAAAGTTGTAAACATAAATCCAAATTACACTGGGTTTGTAAAATGGATTCCTTATTGAAAAATTACAACTTCAAAAAAAAAGAAAAAAGTTTTTTTAATTTTTTTCCTGATTCTAGTGTTTATGAGGTTTAAGAAAAACATAACATATGCCACACAAGTTCTTTATATCAGTGTGAAAATTTTATTCAAAGCAATGCGCGCACCTACTTTTGGTCGAGTTGAACTTCTTTATGTTTGCTATTTGGACTGATAAGATTTTTTATTTTTTTTTTAAGTAATTGCAAAGAAGGACAACAATATTTATTATTAGGCTTTCAATGCCTCCAATATGCAAGTATCTTGACTTCAAAAATACTTGTTGTGCAAGTTATTCTCCTCTGTGGCTGCTCAAATAACGAATGGAGTCTGTAAACGCGATTCCCGCAACTTTTCAATTTTAATATTTTGTACACAAAAGTTCTTATAATTTTTTAACTGCTAAAGCTACAGCGATGAAAATTTTACCACATCTTTAGTAGCATATAGTGCAACTTTTTGGGTATTTTATTCCTTTAGGACAAATACAAGAGTATTAAAACATTTTTTTTATAATCACAAATTTATTTTATATATATTTTTAGTATTAAAAATATAACTATATCCAAAAGTTAGTATTTTTTATCTACTTTAAAACATGATATCAGACGACCAAATTGGTTCAGCAGTAAAACAATTATAAAAGATTTTTTAACACATTTTTTGCCTAAAAAAATTAAAAAACTCAAAAAGATATGTAACAAAATTTCGTTTCCCAATTCTTAAAAGTTTAAACAATTTTTTAGGTTCCAATGAATATAAAAAAAATTGCTCATAATTAAAAAAGGCCTTTTATAGAAAATCCATACCTACTTTCAGTAGGGAATCCCCAATTATTACAGATGATGGGTAAAATCATCTGTTATATGTTACTCACGTACGTACACGCGCTTTTATAGGAGTTGATAGAGAAATTATATGGTCCCGGTTTACAGTTAAATCTATTTTTACTGCAATATATTGTGGATTCCTTTCAGACGCCTATTCTGAAAAAGTCACAAAATAATTTTATTATAGAATATAACTTTAGTAACCCTCTAAAAACCGACACTTTAAACTGACAATAGTGTAATTGCATGTGAAACAGCCAATGGTATGTACTAATGTTATAATGTAAAAGACGGTAACCATGGTATAGAAAGAATATAAAATCGGCACTCGAAATCCAAGGCAAGATTGTTTAGTTTTAGTAAATTGATCCTAGCAACGCTGTCAGTTAGATTTCGTGTTTGTTGTTCATGGATCTGGCAACACTGTCAGTAAGCTTACGTGAATAATGTTGATACATCTGACAACATTTGTGAGTTATTATGGCTATCATAGAACACAAGATATCTTATAAATAAAACAAGGTTAAATCATTCTCTTCGTTTATTATCACTCAAAGAAGTTGGAAATTGAACTAAATTGGGAGTCTGAACTGGGAGCTTCATAAAAGTTATACGTTACCAAATTCTTCTAACAGACTCTTAACTCACACAACTTTCAGCCCTCTAGCTACCTACACGCTAGTAGTCACCTCAACCTCGACTTCAACATATTCTTTGTAACAAGGCATATAGCACGTTCACTGTAAATGTGAATCCATAATTAATATTACTAATCATCCATCTTGATAGAATAACACTTGGACACAGAATCTCACAATTAATACGTTTATTAACTCAGATAACTTGAAGTTAGAGTTTGATTGTTGTAGCTCGAGCATCACTGAAGATGTCGACTTTGTCGTTGAAACGTATTAGTTGTAAGATTCTGAGATCAAGTTTTATTCTATAAAGTGTATCTTCTCGCAGGGCAAGCTCAATAAACATGTGCGTCCATAGCACGTGTGCTTAAAATAAGCGTGCGAAGCACGCAATGCTCTGTGTATTGAAAATTCGGGTTGGCGTGCGAAGTACGCAATGCATTGTGTATTTAAAATACTCCCAAAATGCTGGTTGGCGTGCGAAGAACGTAATGCACTGTGTATTTAAAATACTCCCAATACGGGGGTTGGCGAGCGAAGCACACGATGCACTGTGCGTCGGCCGCTTCACATAGTGTGTCAAGGTCACATGTGCGTCCTTAGCAGTGAACGTGTTAAATTTATACTAATCTATATATCTATTATTATTAATAATGTGTTTCACGCGGAAGGTACCTGCCACAATTTGCCTAAATTGCACGTATCCTCAGATTAACTGGTTAAGAAATTTTAAAAATCATATGGAAGAAATGTAAATTTCATAGGGAGTTAATGTGTGCCATAATGCTTCTATATGTAGTTACATTGGTTTCGGAGTAAAATAAATATATATTTGTAGACGTGTGTTAAACTTTACTGTATGTATGTAGCCCTACTACACTTAGGCTAACAACAGACGAGCCACCGGTGTACGGGGCACTTTCCGGTGTCCCAGCTTCTCGCAGGGAGAGACACCGTAGAGCCACAGAATCTGGTAGCGCGCTACTCAGTGTCTCATCTGTTGACACACATTTAATTGATAGTACATTTAGTGTCCCGTACACTAGTGTACCGTACACCGGTGTCTCGTCTGTTGTTAGCCTAAATTCTCAGTGGAAATACCACTAACAGCTGATTTCATTCTTTTTTGTAATGTGTGTCTTTAATTTTTAGGGTAGGCTTTTATTTAGGAGTATGCATGTCGTGCTGGTTCTTCTTAATCTGTGTTACGACTTCTTTCGTATAGAAAACTTAATAATTCATTGATTTATATGTTAAAACGAAATTATAAAATTTGTGTGTGGAAGAAGGAAAGGGACGAAAGACCCACACAATGTTGTCATCTTGTGCTGGATAAAACATAATGAAAGTAATATTCAAATATCCTGTTTTGTTTTTTGTTTATCGTTACGAAAGAAATATTACGACATTTTAAACACACATTCGTTTTAAATAATGATTTATTAAATGCTACAAAAATGATTAAATCCAGGTTTCACGCTTCCGCCATATATAAAATTACTATCCTTGATCCCTTCTCTTATTTGAAACAAAAGCAATAATTTTCAATTACCACAGAAATACAATCGTTTGGCGAACGTATAGTTTTTGATTTATTCGTTCGTCGGAGACATTTATGAAAACGTTTTCGGTTCAAAGTAACGAAATAAAGAGAAAAGGTTGTTCGTATGTTTGTTTAAAATGTTAACTACGAATACTTTTGATCAAATGATACAGAATCGTACAATCAGGCAGCCTTAATGCCAACAAATTTGTTCTTAGAAGATTTTTTATTTGTATTTTAATCAATTTATTAAATTTATTACTAACAACATATGCGTAAAATGTACAATCTGTTTTTATTGCTTTTAGTTCATTTTTTTACATTTTACGTAACATTTTTTAGTATAGCAGCACTTCTCTTCGATATACAATCATAAATTCCTCTGCACATGTTGGTTTTCTGAATAACTTTTCTTTAATTCTCACTGTTCTGATATACGCTAAGAGTATACCAATCTTCAGCGCTGAAAAACTAAGTCTTTAACACACATCTCTTGTATAATTAAAATTCTAAACCAACGACAATATTGCAATCATGAATTGCTTCAATACGTAACTACTGCATTATTGTAACTAAACACGCCGTCAGACCACAAGATTCTAAAACTCTCTATTGAGAAATCCTTCAAGACAAAAATCTTCTCTAGAGAGAAGAATGGGAGTCCGAAAGTTTATACGACGAGCAGGATATAGTCTGGTTTACAGTTGGCTCGAAGACGGAGACGGGAACAGGGGGTGGAGTCAACCTGAGGACTTCATTGTTCTGTATCTAGGCAAACATGCTACTGTTTTTCAAGCAGAAGTTTGTGCGATCTCAGAGTGCATAGAATAGAATCTTAGAATGGAATGCAAAGGTAAAAACATCCTGATTTTCTCTGATATCCAAACTGCGATAAATGCGCTAAATTCATACAGAGTAAAATCTAAAATGGCGTGGCACTGCCTCTCGGCATTGATGAAGCTTAGCCAGGGGAATGAGGTTTCTGTATGCTGGGTCCCTGGGCTTTAAGGTATTGATGGAAATGAGAGAGCAGATGAACTAGCTAGGAAAGGGTCTGAGTCTCCTCCTGTGGGCCCTGAGCCGATGCTTGGGATTTCCTATGGGCATGCCAGCGCATCGGTTGATATGTGGATGCAGGAGGGCAAAGCCTGAATTCGAAAAAAAACATGATGAGCTCAAATAAATACTGTACTGTATTAAATGCAAATATTTAAATATTTTAAAGTGTCTACCTGTTACAGTTTGTTTACAATAACTATTTTTACCTTCTCGCGAGAACTTAAGAGAATACAGCAAAGACTGCTTGTAAGCGATGTGAGGTGTGAAAGTTTAGTTTGTAATTTGAGTCAGAAAATAGTTAAGTTGATTTCTAATTTTTTTATTATAGAGTTTTGGTTATTAATTTAATAATTCATTGTGGCAGATTTAGCTCATAAAGTACTTATCCGATTCATGCAAAACCTTTCAAAATATTTTGACTTTTGAGTGGACTGTTGGATCTGATCTTGGACCGTACAAACCGTAGATTACTATAAATAATTGTTTGTGCTACAATGGAAAATTTAGATTAGATGAAGGTATAACGATATATACTGTAAGAATTCATTTAATTTTCTCAAAGCAAGGCTTCGTCATTTCTTATCACGTTCAAAGTTTGGTACTGCTGCTAATAAATTATGTACAATGAAACATTTATTTGTGTTGGAAAATGACGGAAGCGCCACTGCATGATAAACACACTTCAAACGCAGGATATTACTTAGGAACATGCTATAACGTTTTCCGTTATTTGTGTCGAAATTTTGATTTATCGACGACAGGGGTAAGGTGAGGTCTCTCTGTCAAGCCATGGCGATATATCCATTATCCATATTTCTGACAACCATACTATGTAGCAAAATAAAAGTATAGTTTATATCTTATTTGGCG
>JAGFPH010011121.1:6738-19031 GCA_018207615.1 Philaenus spumarius
GAGTAATATTATACACATAATAATAGTACACGCATAATATGCACATAATAATATTAAGTGGAGTTTCTACATTTCCAACTCACTATCAGCTCTTCTTTACGAATCTTCCGATTGCATATATATAACTAGCTGTTTCGATCCGGCTTTGCACGTATAGACAAATCAAAGTTAAATGTATATTAACCAAAGAAATAAATCAATACATATATTATACTATATATTTCTTATGGGGATGTTAGTAAATTTGACCACCCGAAAGTCCCCCTAAAATTTCGAATTTTCTGAAAACCTTTCTTCACGAGCACCTACGGCCCTAGAGGAAGCTACATACCAAATTTCATTCCAATCCGTTCGGTGGTCTTTGAGATTTCGTGATGAGTGAGTCAGTGAGTGGTATTTGGAGTAGGCTATATAAATATATAGATTTCCTCAAAGTTTTTTTTAGACGTACTAATAATTGTTTTATATCAATATTAGTTTAGCATGTGTAGTTGAATATTCCAATAAATTAAATTTATCTCGTATATACTTAAAAGTTAAATACATACTCTGGAAGCCCCTTCTACAACCTTAGACAAGCTGTTGAAAAATTAAGATAAGCAATTTAGATCCAATTTCTGGTAAGTTTCAACTATTTTTCATTATATTTTCAAAACATAGTTTTGAATAAAATATCTTATCTTCAAGAATTTAGACGCATTGGTTGGAAGAGTATAGCGTGGTTTGTTTCTTCAGTTTAAGTTACAACATTTTAATTTCCCCAGGGTTTACACAACATAGTCAATTGGTAAGATCTTGTTTCTAAAAAACATTATAACAAACATAGCTGAAAGTACAAAAGACAAAACCACAAAGAAGAACAAATAACACCACAACGTTCTCTGTTCATAAAGTCAATGTACACTTTACCAGACCGAAACCACACTATCACGGTTTTACGGAGCATTAAGTCATCTTGTATTCTGTTTGCTACGCAATATCAGATAAAGTGACATAAGAGTTGAATTCCTTACTGCGAGTCTTGGGAGCACTTTGTTTCACTGAATTTATGTTTGTTGGTTGAAAGGAAGGAATTGTGTATAAACTGGGATCTGAGACATACGCCTATTGTTTTATTGTAAGAAAACCGAAATAGACGTAATTTGTGGCGGAGAGGAAATTTATCGACATCTGTTGCTCTCATTGCTAAAATTTCTTTTAGTTTACTTTAAAAAAAACGTAGTTTACAAAAAAAAATAAACTAATACAACAAAAGAAATATTGCTAAGAACAAATCTATAAAAGTACACTGCAGTATGTCTGTCTATTATAGCTTTCTTACCATAACCATTTTGATTTTTCCGAAGGCAATTTAATTTAGTTTAATTAATTTATATACAAATGGCTGCACCAACAACTTTCATCACTCGCAATAACGGCAAAAAATAAATAGAAGCAAAACTTTTTTTACAATTTTACATTTCAGATCGTGTCAGAGAAAAATTAAAAAAAAATAAAAGTTGTAGAGATATAAATTTAATATTGGTCTCAGATTTTTCCTAAAATTTACTGTTTAAATTTACAGTTGTTTAAAACGTCGGCAAACCTAAAAATTTTAGAAAAAACTACACTTTTTGTGTTATAACCCCTAAACTATGAAACCTATCTCAGTGGCTATTCGAAATAATTTTTTTAACGTCCTGCTGTTTTGCACTTTAAGGCTAATGAAGACGGGACTTACAGTTTTACGTGGAATCCGAACCACAGCCAATGATGTCTGTTAAGAAACCATTTAGAAAATTATTCGGGGTCAATGGGAATTGAACCGGGAACTTTTCCATTGATGGTTGCCATGAAGATTGATAAAGCTTTCGCGCCTTAACAACCACGGCCATCGTGGCTTTACTATTTGAAAGAAATCGGTGAGCTGAATCCAATGAGTATTCCAAATTGAATATAATTGCTACAGTTGGACATTTATGTGAAGAAGCGGCTGGCTGTATGCGTATGCGCATGCGCCAACAGCGTGTAGGTCTGTGTAGCGAGTCAGTCGGTGACAGAGGTTGGTCTCGTTGCCTAGTACACTACTGTTACTAAAAACATTGTAGTGTTGACGCCCCGTGTTTATTTATGTGATAAGTAAACAATTACTTATTTTTACTCTGTTTGTGGTGTACAAACAAAAATGTATGTGCAGCCGAGTTGTTCGACTAGTAGGAAATCAGTGACACAGTAAGCCATGCGCCACGCTCCGACTGTAGAAAACAGACTGGGTAGTAGTGTACTGGCAGCAGTCACATCCCCACAACGCCACACATAGCATACCTCTTCTCCCTTCCATACACAATCGCCTGCCTGCGCGACCCGCTTCTTTACATATATTTCCATCTGTACCAGTCTAAAGTTATAAGCAGAAAAGTGCCCAAAAGAGGCAGAATAGACATCAATGACGTCACACTTTTGAAGGAATAGACTCTTTTGAATGTGGATTTATCCTAACCTTCCCGGAGAATTGTTGCGTCTAAAGGATCAAACCCCAGATTTACAAGTTTAACTGTACTCACTTGATCCCGTTACAACAGACAGACAGACACGATCTTATTACAGTATAGATTTAGCTGAAATACTACATAATTAGTTTATTTGGTGCAAATCGAAGATAGTTGATTCAAACCTAAAGTTTTATTAATAAACGAATGCAATTGCTATGTTTATTTTGTAAAATGAATTACTTTAGATTGTTTCAGAGGAAATACTTAGTACTATGTTGATACACTAGCAGAATTACGTTTTACTATACGTTATATATTAGAAATATGATTAGAATTATTGGATAGGAACTTTATCTACGTCTGAACCACTGTTTTATAAACCAAACACATTAAGCTAAACTGAATTTAATGCGATATCAGTTCTTGCCCTATTCCCCACACATTAAATTAATTATTAAACCTTGCAGATTTACACATATATTTAAAACGTTTAGTTGAGACTGTCGTTCCATCAAGTCTCGCAAATTCCTTTAGAGAAATTATATTTTTACAGTTGGCTGCCCTTAAAGATAAAAATGAAATGACATTAAATTTTCACAAGTGGGTATGATACCTGGAAAATGTATCATTTACAGCCGATGTGAGGCGTACTTTGTCCCATTTTACGTCAAACTTAAAGTAAATAATAAATTTAATGATTCATCTTTACTGCGCATGAGCAGGATAATAAAGTTAAAACGTGTGACGTCATCAGATTTTCTCAGACAGTGTTGTGTTATCATTTAACATCTTATTTTTACCAAATGATTGTAAATGTTTTCTTTGTTTTATACAGGGTTATTCAAAAAGGAATGGACACTTTTTAATGAACGTAGAAAAACGTGTTTTATCAACAGAAAAAAATTAATTACTAAAGTGGACTTTAAAATTTGTTTTAAACAATGTTATAGATTTCCTATGTGAGCCCCACAGGTTACACGGCAAACATCAGTTCGATAGTCAAGTTCTGACCAGACTCTGTTAAGGGTATTGACGTCAACATTCTCTATAGCTCTTCTTATGCAATGCCTTAATTACAAGAGGCTCAATGGTTATAGGGAATTAAAAACTAGATCTTTACCATAACCTCACAGAAATAAATCACATCGGGTCAAGTCTGGACTGTGAGATGGCCAACGCTTGAGTGACGCATTGTCATCAGTTGCAAGACCAATCCAGCGCCTGGTAATTGCTCATCGAGGTATTCTGATATCATGGTGCCAATGCGATGGAGCTCCATCTTGGACCAATATGTAGCCATTACTGTCTTCCTCTAGTGGAGGGATAAGCCATTCACTCACCATGTCCAAATAGGATGTGCCTCTGATCGTACTTTCTGGAAAGAAGAAAGGCCCGTATATCGTTTGTTTAGGTACATCACAAATCACGTTTATCTTAGGAGAATCCCTCACATGTTCAACATTACATTGAGATTTTATGTTCCCCAGATACGCTGGTTGTGTTTGTTAACCTTTCCACTGATATAAAACGTTGATTCGTCCCCATTAGTCGATCAATGAATCCATCTTCTTAAAAACGTGTTTTCTCTAGTTCAAGCACACAAAAAGCTTTCTCAACGCTATTACTAACCATTTTTACATCAACAAAAAGAAGGGTTATCTAGCAACTAGGTTCCAACAATCAGCTGTTAAAGTAAAACTTTAGTTTATTAGCTACCCACTGATGCCAACATGACCGGTTTAAATTATGCGGTTTCAATGTTATTGATTTAGAAAAGTGTCTATTTCTTTTTGAATAACCCTGTATTTGCTACGGTTATCAACAGTGCTCTTTTATTTGTTTAGTATTTATTTTACTTAACACAAATGTCATGTTAAGATTTACACCTTGCTATTTAGTTTATTAGAGTTTTATTCATTATTATGTATCAGGTGAAATAATGAATTTAAAAAAAATTACATAAAAAAAATTGAATGTGCACTGACCCCCCTTAACAATAATTCATGTTTAAGAGTTTGATGTATACGTTGTTTTATTATTTACCATCGTAGCATTAAAGTTATTGTTGATGAATATTACAATTTCTTTATTTTCGTCACAACTTAAAAGTTTAATACATACTCTGGAAGACCCTGTTACAACATTTCAACAAACTGTTTTGTTAAATTCTCATGAGTTTAATTTTAACATGCTGATTATAATTTGAAATCAAATAACTTACCAAGTGCCTTCTAGAATTTAAACAGATTTTTAGACGAATGATATAAAATTACAGGGTGGTTGGTTTCATGCGTTTTAGTGAAAATATGTCACTTTTCCCGGATTTTATCAATACAGTTACTGGGTAAATTCAACTTTTTGTTTTTAATAACAACATAAACTTTGCTGGAAGTAAAACAGACAAAAGCACAAAGAAGAACAAACGACACCACAATGTTCTCTTTACATAAAGTCATTGCACTCTTTACCATGACAACAAGCTACGTGTCACAAAGAACTAACTCATTTTGTTCTCTGTTTGTAATGCAGTATAAAATAAAGTGGCAAATCCTTTGGTACTGGTATATATTGCGTTACAATACAACAATGTTTGTCTATAAAACACCTTGAAATTTCATCCGTTTAACATATTCTGTAACAGGATAAAACTTGAACATAGATGTTCACAATGTATACGTTTCATCTAATGGGTTTCAACAAAATTCTCTCCATCTTCAGGGGCACACAAACTACACTAATCAAATACCTAGTTCAATTAGGGCTCTTCTGTGCCATGTTGAGAACTTCTAGAATACAGTATACATTTAATACAATTGTTGCACAGTCAGCGACCTTGTTAATTAGCACCATTCAGAACAAAGATAATTAATTGTGAATAAATACAAATTTTTAGGTGGGATAGTAGCGCCACAACAGGCTTGAAAAGCTATTTTATTTGAGAGGTTCCACAATTTTTTTAGTTGAAAAATGGCGTCCAAGTCACGTTAGTACGAAGTACTTGTTTTCGTTGTTTTACACAAGGTGAAGAAGATCCGGTTTCATTTAATAAACGTATTAATTGTGAAAATCTGTTCTAAGTTTTATCCCAACAAGTATATTGTCTCATACCTTTGTAGAGTTTAACGAGTTTTGTTGAAAAGCTGTAAAACTATTTACTGAACAATCCAGTTGAACAATGTATAAGACATATTTTCACAAACTTTCTTTATGATTTTCCAACCGAGGCCTACAAAGGCTTACCTCCAAGAACGTGTTGAAAACGTTTAGACCTATACGACTTCCCACGATGGAAACATATTTAATTACCGCACATGAAGAGCCATCAGTATTATCGAAAACGGATTTTTAATGTTTCATATTCAAGTTATCTTAGGAGAACATAACATTGGTTCCGTTTTCGTTAAAAAATGCCACAGCAAACCGATTGGGCGTGACTTTGGAAATAGTTTGTAGATGAAAATACCACCTTCGACAACAACGATTTCTACTGTGGAATTATTTAAACTATAAAAACCATGGACAATTTTAAACAGAAAAGTTGTAGGAAATTAAACATCCTTTAAAATTAAACTTTGTAAATCTTCATCGGTGTATTATTAAGTGGGAAATTTCGCAAAATTTATAATTTTGACATTTTTTAAGATAAAGTTTCGGCATTATATAAAATGACAGTTAATTGCATGTAGAATAAATATTAACAAGGCGTACCCTGTCGGGTATATTGATTTTGCATAAATATTGTTTAATCAATTTGAAGTGCATATAAATGAATTGCTACGGCCAATTTAAATTGAATTGGAAATTGTCCATTTTAGTCCATTTTGCTGTTAAATTTTATAATATAAAAAAATATTTATTGACTGGTATACACATTGCTAGTTGAGTACCTAGTCAAATTGCTTTCTAATAAAATGAGTACCCAATCGTTAAGCACCTTTGGAGTTTTTTGTACTGAAAAAGGGATCCCTTGAGCTAAACCTCTCCTCACTCTCCACAGTAAACAATGAGTGGTGACTGCTTTGCCATAATCTTGTTAAAGTGTTTTGTTTTTGTGTTTTATTATGTGTTGCGTATATTTATTAACGTGGCTGTGTTTTAAGTGATCTGACGATGGCATTACAGATGTCGAAACCGGTTATCCAATAAACCATTGCAAAAGACTGTGACGGACGATAATAAGGTAATATACTTTTATAATAAATTGTTATACAGTTTGGGAGTTTAGGAGTAGGCCTACTAAATTGTTCTAATATATTTAGTTCCAAATCAGTATCTACAACGCTAAGGTTTAGTTTTTTTAACGTAACCTATTAACCATTTCAAATTTTTAATATTAAAAAAAATATTTCTTGAAAAGCTTAGGGTAAGAGAAATTGTTATGTAACATTTCATCTTCTAAAAATTACTGTTGATCAGTCATTAGGAGAGTCAGTGAGTAGTATTTTGTTGTTAGTGTACATAATTGATACGACATACACAGGACGACATACACAGGGTGTATCAGGAAGAAACGGAAAGAATTGCAGGACGTGTTCTACTGGTGAAAATAATGAAAAAAGTTCCTATAAACATAGGTCCGAAAACGCTTCGTTTTCCAGATATCTGCCATTTTGTTTTTTGTACAAAATAATTCATATCTAGAGAACGGTTTGACTGATTGAGTCCAAACTTGGTATGAAGTTTAAACTGACAATTATATAAATCAAGAAAAATAAACGATTAAATCCAATTATGCGTTTTAAAATGGCGGCTGTTTGAAAATTTCAAACCTAAATTACTCTAAAACCGTACATTTTAACGAAAAATGTCAAGACACTTTTTTTGTAGCCCTTTTGATTCCCTATCGGATGGTGTAACTGTTAAAACAATCGGATGAAGGATAACAGTTAAGTTATGTGTACTAATTGGTTTGTTCAACTCGGCATCCTATACAAACACAGTAAATACTACAATATTGTATGGACATTTGTTGTCATTACCTTTTAACTTAGCTATTATCCTTCATCCGATTGTTTTGACAGTTACAACATCCGATAGGGAATCAAAAGGGCTACAAAAAAGGTGTCTTGACATTTTTCGTTAAAATGTACGGTTTTGGAGTAATTTAGGTTTGAAATTTTCAAACAGCCGCCATTTTGAAACGAATGATTGGATTTAATCGTTTATTTTTCTTGAAAAATATCATTGTCCGGTTAAACTTCATACCAAGTTTGAACTCAATCAGTCAAACCGTTCTCTAGATATGAATTATTTTGTACAAAAAACAAAATGGCGGATATCTGGAAAACAAAGCGTTTTCGGACCTATGTTTATAGGAACTTTTTTCATTATTTTCACCAGTAGAACACGTCCTGCAATTCTTTCCGTTTCTTCCTGATACACCCTGTATATATTACAATTTATATTTATAGAAGTCGAGGTTTGATCATTTTCTTTGGATTCAGATTAAAAGAAGTATATTCTTATGTTTTCAGATTTTTATTAGCTTTATATTTAAGATTGTAAGAGGCACAACGGTTTTATACCTTTTCTACAAAAAAATGTTCAACAAAGATTTTATGTGCTAAATAAAATATACATATTTAAACCTTTTCAATTTGTTTTTAATAATAAACTAGGTTACATACCTTGCGTACCGTCAACAGTTTTGTCCTTTAATTGGCGACGACCGGTTTCGGAAGCTTACGCTTCCATTGTCAAGTCATAAGTCAATGCATTTAAATACGACGCCGACAACACCCTCAATGAGAAATTAAAATATAATTCTAACGTGTTGTTCAACGCCATCAACCGCATAAAAACACCGAGCCCAGGGAATAAGATAAGCAGCGAACAAGTGGGGGTCGGGTAGAGGTAGCAATCACGTGGAGGTTAGTTTCGTACGACTAGCTGGCCAGCATGCGTGAAGTGTGTCGTGTGTTTTATGTTTTTTATTTATTAATGTTGGACATGTGTTATTTTATTTAGTGTTAGGTGTGCTTTTTGTTGTTTGTGTTTTTATTTCTTACTAGCTGACCCGGCAATGTTTCGCTATTGCTTAGTTTGAAACTTTGAAAGCCTGTAATTCGTATCCCTGAGGGCCGATGTAAATTATAATGGGATTCTGCTCATTGCTTGATTTACCTAACCTAAAATTATATTCAGTTTTTGATCCAAATCAGTTGTTGATCAAAATCAGCTGTTGATCAAAATCAGCTGTTTTAAGCTTTTCATACGAACAGCTGTTTCTGATAAAATCAAAAGAAATATTTCTTCTTCTTCCTTAAGATTGACCTTCCATAAGATTAACATTGAAACTTTGAGGGCCACTGGGGCGTAGCCCTAATGTCCTAGGACTTTGGTAAATGGCCTAAAACCTTCCCAGGGTTAACCTGTGTTACTATGCAAAATTTCAAAGCAATCGGATGGACGGTTTGGTAACGCATAAAGGACAAACATACAGACAAACGTACATACATTGAATTTTATATATATAGATGACTTGACAATGGAAGCATAGAGTAAGCTTCCGAAACCGGTCGTCGCCAATTAAAGGGCAGAACTGTTGACGGTACGCAAGGTATGTAACCTAGTTTATTAATAATTACAGTTCAGGAGGCAAACAATCATGTATAAATTGTTTTTAATCCTTAAGTATTTTTAATGTTATATCTGTGGTTGACAATGATTGACTTTTATGTCAAAATGTTAATGCGTTAGATCAAACCATTTTGAAAAAACTCAGACAAAATGGTGACTATATTTGTGTTCCACTTTCTCTAGTTCAGAAAATTGTACAAATAATCCAATTTAAGATTTTTCATTTCAGCTTCATATTTTCTTACATGAAGTACTTGCTTTTCAGAGTTGGAAGATAACAACGTTCCATAACCCAGGACGTCTTTGAGGATTATACGTTTACATAAGCTAAATACCGCACCGTTGTGTGCAGTGCACATCAATCTGATTATATAATTAACATTGTCTGTTAAAGCACAGAATGTTCTAATGAGCCTCAGGACTTTCGGTTGTAATCAAAAATTTTACACTGAAAGCTATTCATCAAATATCAGTGAATGATTCTCAACTTTACTATCATACACTTGTTTTGTAAAGTTAAATTGTAAAATAAATTCCTACTTCTTAATAACATTTAGATACGAATACTGCGAGCTTGCTCAGCTCTCAGGCTTAAGACCAAAATAATTAACGTTATCCTATATTCAAAAAACCGATTTATTTAAGTAAAAATATAAATAATAAAATTTACTTCTTACAGTAATAGTAATAAACTTATTCCTTTAAAGTGCAATTAAATAAGCAGAACATTTACCATTTTTCAAAAATAACAAATTGTAAAACATTTTTAATTGAGTACATACTACTACAAATTACGAAGATAAAACATAATTTCAGAGATTGTAATAAGACTTAATTATATAAACAACTAAAGAACATTAATATTAGTGCATTTACACATATGGGTTACTTACTTAAATATCTTTTAATAAACTACTTTATTGCATTATATTAATAATTTATTTTCTCAATTTTAGGATGTACACAATACAAAATGTAGATACTTGTTATGGACTATTCTGAGTTTTACGTTAAAATTGCCTAAAGATTATACAATTGATAAACTATAAACCTGTAATTCTAAAAATATTCATACCTAATCAGACTGAACAGAAAGTGAGTTATGTTGTCATTTCTTGATTTATGAATTGGTCAGATTTTTCTGAGGTTAAAGTAATAATTAATTGTCCTTGTATAATATTAGTCTGTTATATTCTTGACAACAAGACGAAGTTGAACAATAATTCTGATTATGTATTAAGTACAATTATTCTCCTCAAAATAGGTTTCACAGAAGGTAAAACCACTTGTATGTAATCACTGAATCTTGAATTCAGTACGGCATGAATATCTGATCATATTAACCCTTAGTTAGGCGCTAGGCGGGGATTTACCCGCATTCTCAGAAAAACTGAAATAAAGCTGTAACTGTTCAATGTTGACAAACAATGTTCCAGGTATCTTTCTTCTGACCTTTTTCGAGCAGATATTTGCCACCCTTGCTTAATTTTAACCAATCATCAGTCTGTGATAAGCTGCGGAAGTGAACGGTCCCATCAGTGCAGGTCTCTTGCCGCTAGCGCGCTTTTGTGCTGTAAGAACTTTGGGGTTTTCCCCACTAACGTCCCAAAATTAAGTTTAGGTTTTTCGAAATTTGTTGTTATTGTTTAGATTAGTACGACTTAACACAACTTTGCTCTGTGTTTCCAACATTGTTCAGCTGCGATTTTTTTATTTTCCAAATAGTACATTCTCTACGTAGCTAGTCCTATAACATTGATTAGCTTTTTCATTTTGTACTTTTTATTAGCAAATTTCCATAGAAAAAATGAGCTATGGCAGTGACCCTTATGGTGAGACCTAAGGTCAGGAGTGGTAAATGAGCACCGGTCATGGTCTTCAGAACACGTTTTGGGGTGTCAAGCACGTTTTTTTTGACCGGAAGTAACTATTGTTTGATATTTTTCTTACGACAATGAAACTTTTTTAGAGTATTATATAACAAAATATATGTAGGATATTATTCTGCACCTTTTGTTTTTTTACACGACCTTATAGCTCGCTTCGTTCCTCCAAAATCGATCAAAACGTAAAATATCATAAATGTACCCGGTTCAAATCCACGTAGGGGGGGGGGGGGGGTTCTACAATGGGGCATCTTACGATCTGAGGCACAACGACCAAGTTTTTACAATCAAAATTGAACCCTAACAAATTTGAAATGCTGCAAAATAGCGACAGAAATTCTGGAAAATAAAAGTGCAGGGATTTTGCAGCTGGCGCCTACTGACGTTAGTCTTAGGAGGGCGCCTAACTAAGGGTTAAAATGTTTTTACATTTTTTCAAAAAGTTTTTTTCTAAATATGTTCTACTCTAATCTTTTTCAGCATACGCCCAAGCCAGGTAACTCAAATACACGGGACATCTTGTCTGGAGATGGAGCCAAGTTTAAGATAACACAATCACGGAAAACTGTAATCTGACGAAGTGCAGACCACCAGTTCCAGTTCAACACTTTGTGTAGGCTAAGCACTTTTAGTTTTAGATGCACTATATCAGCCTCAATTACAAGAGCATCTGGCGTATTTCGAGAGAGTTGTAAAAATCGTTTTAGGAAAGTCAGCCCATGTTTCACTGCAGTATAGTAAAATGCTGTTTACCAGAGAGTCAAAAAGTTTACAGTTGGAGTCGTAGTGTCTCTTAAATGTTGTAGTTTAGCAAGTTCAGCGAGGCCTCTAGAAAATATGTTAATCGCTGCGTTTCTTTACACAAACATTTCAGTTCGTTAACAATTGCAATTGATTCATCGATATAAAAAAGATGTTTAGGTTTACCAATGATTTTCCCCTTGTGAAATGAACGCTTTTAGTTCAATTTACTGTTGCACCCAGTAACATCATGCACATGTTTAAACAGATTTTGAACACGTGTATTGAGCAAAAATAAAATTTTTGTCTGCGTCGGAACAGACGGTGGAAGTTATACTTCGTTGGCCATCCAATGGTAGGACAAGTAGACCTGCTATTGATTTAATATATTTTGGGAAAAACTAGTCGTAACTTAGAGTAGCCCTACTATTTTGTAGATGATAGCCTATTATTTTATAAAAACACTAACCAACACTGAAGGCATATTTTAAAATTAATATCCCATTTTTTACTTCTTTGTTACATACGCTTATGAGTACTATCGTTACATCTGTTTGGTTGGTCACAGTTAGTCTGGGGACCATGATCAGTGCTCACTTACTACACCCAACAAAAT
>JAGFPH010011122.1:11111-25849 GCA_018207615.1 Philaenus spumarius
TATCGTAATGAATGAGTTTCAACATTATTTGGGAAAACTAGTAACGCTTACCTCACAAAAGTTAATATTCTGTTGTAACACATGAATTAATACATTATTTGGTAAAATTAATGACGCCTACTTCACTGACGATGTTATTCTATCGTATTGGATCATACCAAAATTATTTGGGAAAACTAGTTACGCCTACTTCACTAAAGATATTGTTCAATCGTATTGGATAAATTCTTACTTTATTTGAGAAAAACTAGTGACGCCTACCTCACTGAAGTTAATGCTCTATCACAATGGAAGAATTCCTACATTATTTGGGAAAGCTAGTAACGCCTACCTCACTAAAGTTAATATTCAATCGTAATAGAAGAATTCCTACATTATTTGGGAAAACTAGTGACGCTTCCTCATTAATGTTAATGTCCTATAGCAATAGATGAATTTCTACATTATTTGGGAAAACTAGTGACGCCAACCACACTAAAGTAAATGTTTTATTGTAGTGAAAGAATTCCTACATTATTTTGGAAAAATAGTGACGCCTACTACACTAAAGTTCATGTTCTACCGTATTGAATGGATTCCTTCATTATTGGGGAAAACTAGTAACGCTTACCTCATTAAAGTTAATGCTCTATCGTAATGGATGAATTCCTTCATTATTTTGGAAAAATATTGACGCCTACCTCACTGAAGTTAATATTTTATCGTAGTAGAAGAATTTCTACATTATTTGGGAAAACTAGTGACGCCTAGATCACTTAAGTTAATGTTTTATCGTAGTGGATGAATTCTTACAATATTTAGGAAAACTAGTGTCACCTATCTCACTTAATTAATGTTTTACTTATGTTATAGTGGATGAATTCCTCCATTATTTGGGAAAACTAGTGAGACCAACCTCACTAAAGTTATTGTTTTATCGTAGAGACTGAATGAGACATTATTTTTGAAAACTAGTGATTCTTACCTCAATAAAGTTATTGTTCTATCGTAATGGATGTATTCCTACATTATTTGGTAAAACTAGTGACGCTTACATCAATAAAGTAAATTTGATATCGTAATATATTCATTCCCACATTATTTGGGAAAACTAGTGACGCTTATCTCAATAAAATAAATTTTATATCTCAATAGATGAATTAAAACATTATTTATAAAAACTAGTGATGCCTACCTCACTAAAGTTCATGTTCTATCGTAATAAATGAATTCCTACATTATTTGGGTAAACTAGTGACGCCTACTTTACTAAAGATATTGTTCTAGCGCAGGAGTCTCCAAATTTTCCAGCCTTAGGGCCATACTGATTAATCCAGTAAGTTTTAAGTGCCAAAACCGTTTTAATTTTTCTGCCATTATCTATATTTTCTAGACTAGTTCAATTACTATTGATTATTAACGGCACCTGATGGTCACAAGCAGAAATAAGGAGTGGTAGTACCCTTTATCTTTAACAGACAGCACTAGTAGTACTTTCGAAAGCTCAGTAACAATTAAATATTCGCGAATAATCTCGTTGTTTGGAGAAAGTTGTGGTTATTCCTCTCACTTCTAGATGACAGTAATTGGAGTATAAAAATGCTAGCGGAATCAGCCCGCCTAGGAAGACGAATGAAGAGTGACTGTCTGTTGTGAAATAAAGTAGTGCGTATCTCCTTAAAACGAGTTTGTGCGTGTTTAAACGATATCTGCGTAACAGTATTTTTATATGGCTTGTTGTTTTTGTGTGTGATTTACTAGTATGGAAAAGAAGAGAAAAATAGAAGGTGAATGCAACTTCAATGAACTCAACTTCAATATCACTATAACTTTCAATATTGCGTAATTGAGTCCAGTAAGAAGGCACTAAGTTTGATTTGCAATGAAACCATAGCCGTTCTCAAAAAAAATAACACTAAACGTAATTATGAAACTAAACATTTTCAAAATTACTCAAAATATACAGAAAGTTTTCGGACAGAACAATTTGAAGCTTTCAAAAGTGGATTGAAATCGCAGCAATCTTCGTTTACTTAACTCAGTACTGAACAAGAGGCTGCAACTCGTGCAAGCTTTCGAGTGGCTCTTAAAATCGCAAAACGTGGAAAACCATTCACCGTTGGAGAAACGATCAAAGAATGCGTAATTGCAGTAGCCGAAGAAATGTGCCCCGAAAAGACTTTAAAGAAATTTATTTAAAACTTTTAGTTTGTCAGCAAACACCGTGTTCGGAGGGCAGAAAACATCGCAGAAAATATATGATCTCAACTATCTGCCAAAAATGGACATCTTTAGTAGTTTTCTCTGGCCTTCGATGAGTCAACGGATGTGTCAGATATTTCTCAGGTGATTTTTATTCGAGGAGTATTCACGGCACGACTACTGGGGAAGATTATTTTAAGTGAGTTGAAAATGCTACTAATAAAAAGAACCTTCGATGGAAAAACTTGAAATCAATTACTACTGATGGAGGTAAAAACATGTGTGGTAAAAATAAAGGAGTGGTTGATCTTGTGTAAAGGCTGTAGAAAATGATGGTGGTTCAAAACCATTAGTCGTACATTGTATCATTCATCAACAGTCCTTGTGCCCGAAATGTTTGGGTATGTCTGAAGTTCTAAAACCAGTTATATCAGTTGTTAATTTCATCATATCCACTGGGCTGAATTACCGACAATTCCGCGAATTTATTGAAGACATTGGAGAAAATGACTTACCATAACATACTGCTGTACGCTGGCTTAGTTGCGCAAAAGTCCTTTTTTGAACTTCGAGCAGTGATCGAAATATTTTTAAAATGAAAATCACTCTTTTACCGAATTACAAAATGGCGAATGTATGTGGAAGTTAGCATTCATTCTATGTCGATTTGACAAAACATATGAACGAACTGAATTGAAATTGCAAGGAGAAACCCTGATTTGCTTATCCCTGATTTATACACTAATATCAAATCCTCCCAGCAGAAAATAATACTGTTTCAATCACAGTTGCGTAAAAAATGTTTCACAGATTTTCAAATATGTAATATATTCAGCTTCACTACTGAGACTGAGTTTCCCGTCGATTTTTCAACCGAAGTTTTGAGTGCTTTGAAGATAAATTTTGATACTCGCTTCTCAGACTTGATGTCATTGCGAATTAAATTTTGAGTTTTCAAAATCCTTTGATACTGACATTGAAACCATAGCCCCGGAACTTCAAATGGAATTTATTTATTTACAGTGCAGTGATATAATTAAGAACAAATATCAAAACTTAATAAGAGTTTTTTTTTTGTAATTTTATAAGAGTCTTCCACTGGTACAATTTGATAATTTGCATAAATTTGCTCGTGGGTTGTTTTCAGTTTTTGGTACTACTTACTTGTGTGAGAAAACATTCTCCAAATGAATTACACAAAGAATGTTGACAGATGTAAGTTAACCTATGCGCACGTTAAATCTCTTTTAATAATTGGTACAAGTAAAATTGGTCCACATCTACAAACTATTGCCAGTGGAAAATCACAATTACATATATCTCATTAGTATTTTATATGTTGTAATGTTTATATGTTATATTTTTATGTGTTTATATGTTATAATGTTTATAATTTTAGTGGATTAATTTAAATTATTTGTTATTTATTATGCTTAAATAAAATTGTCTTCATATTATACTTGTCATTAAGCTTTACCTAGCAAGTGAATAAAACCTAGATGTTTTCATTCTGTGGTTTTTTCTGCATCTTATCACAACAACAATAACAAAAATAAACCATTAACTGTCGAGGGCCGGATTGATAACACTGGCGGGCAGGGTTTGGCCCGCGGGCAGTAGGTTTACCTTCAACAAAGTGCAACAAAAATAAGAGCAAGAAACTGCCCTAATCTCTCCATTCTCAAAATGGCAACAACAATATTGAATTTTTATCGCATGAAGTGTTTTCTTGGGTATTTAAAATTGACACTGAAAATCTGTCCCTCTCAAGATGGCAACAATAATAATATTGCATTTTTATCGCATGAAGGGGTTTCTCGGGTATTTACAATTTACACTGCAAATCTCTCAATCTTAAGATGGCAACAATGACAATATTGTACTTTTATCGCATTAAGTGTTTTCTCGGGTATTTAAAATACACAATGCTAATCCCTCCATTCTCAAAATGGCAACAACAACAACAACAATTAATTTTTATCGCAGGATATGTTTTCTCGGGTATTTACAATTCACAATGCAAATCTCTTTATTCTCAAGATAACACCAACAATAGCAATATTGTATTTTTATCGCATGAAGGGTTTTCTCGGGTATTTACAATTTACACTGAAAATCTCTCAATCTTAAGATGGCAACAATAACAATATTGTATTTTATAGCAGGAGGTGTTTCCAAAAAAAGTACAATTTAAACAGCAAATTCATGTTATTAGCAATAATATATTGTTTACTTCAAGAGGTGCCTTTACCTTTTTCCCCAAGGAAAAGACATTCTCTTTGCCTAATACTCATGGATTATATAAAACGATTATTGTATTATTTGGCTAAATTTTCAAAAAAATGTACTACTAATAAAAATAACGCATCATCGATTAGATAAATGAAGATCAATAAATAAAATTGCTAAACCTTTTTTACTGATTAATGATCAGAGTTTTTCTTTTCGGAGGTCGATTATTTAATATGCAAAGAGGTAAAATACAAATGTCATATCTCTCAAACTCCGAGAAAGTCAATAAACGACAGTAACGTCTTAGCCTTTCTTCGATTGATAATTTGTAAACCCTCGTCAGAAGAAGTATTGTCAAAGGAATAAAAATGTATATTTAAAGAATAAAGACAATTAATTTCTAAACCTTATTTGCTAATGAGTATAAAATTATTTTATTTATAGACAAGAAGAAGGTACTTATCCAAGGATATAAATTGGAATGTGCTATCCTTCAAATGACTTAGATAACGAATAAAAAAAAGTAAACTATAAATATCGATTTACTCTGAGAAGAATACAGAATATTTAACTGCTTATTGTATCGTGTTTTACATCTTCAAAGTAATTACAAATATATGTTAAGAATTTCAGTTCTATAATTATTCTTCCATTAAGATTACACCGATGATTTAAGTATATAAATTTGTTTGTATTTTTTTCTATTTATAAGTTAATTGTGTTTACGTTAGTGACAAAACTAATAAAATATATGGTAATTTAATTAATAACAAATTTGATAGCGTTGCCGTGGTATTAATCATCTATATGGTTGGTTTAAGTTTCTACCTTTTGAGCTGAATATCATAGATCAGTTATAGAACGCACGGTTAAGCCGCAACAACTCGTACGTTAAAGTCACAGTTCACATTGTTTATACTGTATGTTTTCTACGCTCTTAGGGAAAATGTGCAAACTAATTACCTACAAGACCAATTAAATTTTCCTGCTATTCATTTTTAATTTTCCATTAACATCCACAGTATTCACCCGGAGTCGAACCGGGGTTCATTGTTTAAAACCTCTTTATTATACATTATTATGCATATATATTAAATACATAATATACATGCGACCGTTATAACCAATACAAAGTTTCCAGTTTTAGATGTAGGCCAACCGAAGTGTAGAGGAATAGAATTTTGCTCGTTTTTCTTAAATTCCGATCGTTGGTGATCATCTTTGTTTACTTTTGTCAATCCATAAACAATTTAAGGCTCGGCTCTCTACATTCAAAACGGCGAAGTTGGGTACCAATTTCAATGTTAAATAACCAAAACATACCTTCACTATTAAGCATATTTTTGTGTTGATTTGTCAAAAAAACGAAAGCTGTCTTTTTTTTCTTTAAGTAAAATAGATTGTGGGTGTTGATTGCTAATGTTTTTTGCAATATCTCTTTTTGCAACTGAGTAAAAAATTAATAAAGTTTACTATTTTTTACTATTTATACCATACGTTTATGAAAACAATAAAACTGTTTTTGAAAATGTATTCAGCAATCAACATCCGCATATGACAGTATTTCAAAATGAAACCAAATTTTTATATTTATTCCATGAATTAACGGGAAAAAATGACTTATTCTGTAGAATTGCTCTTATGGGAATCAGATTCAATATGGCGGACAGGGTAGCGCCCCCTTAACCTCCAAGTGTGCAAGTGTGTAACAACTGTGTGAGGTAATTCTGATAGACACACGCTTATCTTTCTACCAGTTCAGAAAGAACTGATCTTAATTGATTCATAAGATTCAGGCATTCTTCTAAGGAGCAGTGAAGTTTGCAAATTTGGCCCAGGAAAGAATTGACAGGAAGTTGTTAAAAAAGTTAAATTAATTGAATGATTTTAGCAGAGATGTTTCATTTGATTTTGTTGCTTACAATTTTTAAATTATTACAAGTAGATCTAATTAAAATATAATAATGTTGTTTTACTTATTTCTTTTTACACCCACATTTAGACTACAAGATTCGATGGAATTGATCAGTGTTTTATGCATTATGTTTAATATGTGCGTACATATCTCTTTAATAGCACACTCTTACCAAAATTATTTATTAAAATGTGTCAATAAAATTGTACATCTATAGAGGTACAACTATACAAATAAACGTATATACACACACGTGTTAAAATGATATTCCATTTTCCATTCTTGCCGGAGTAAAATTATTGTCATGCGTTAGTGGTTGTGAAGGGGATAAACATCAACATGCCCACCCAGAGAAATTCCGTTAACCTGCTCGCCTATTTTAGTAATTAGCGTGTATATGCTTTGTGTGAATAAATATGGAGATAGTAGGATAAGTCATCAGAATAAAGCAGACGAGAATCAAAACAAGCCTTTTAATTATTTTTGCATAAAACACTAATGCTGGTATATAAAAGTGGTAAATACATATTATATACATCAACAGTTTATATAGTTCTATGTTGACGGTATCATTTTTTGGTGTTATTGTAGAAGAACGTTTTCTAGATATTATATTGATTAAACATAACCGGTTTGCCATGCATACGCACTTGAAGGTACAACAAATGCATATTTTTAAGGATTTACGTGTTTTGTAATCATTGCTAAGCTTTTTAAAAAATCGTGACGCAACTCAAAGGCAATATTAATTTGTAGAAGATAACGCAACACACCTGTAAAAGTTTTCTCAGATACCAGTATTCCGTACTCAGTCAGAATCAAGTGGTCTATACAAACTTAAAAGTGCTGTAAGGTAAATAATTTGAGAAACTTGAAGAAAATAGTTTAAAGTTATACGCTGTTCGAAAGATTATTTCACAACAATGTACGAGTTCTGGAAAAAACCCGTTTAGTGATATTAAAATAATAAAAATACAAAACTAAAATTATAGCTGGGCTTATTTAGATAAATAAATAACAACATTTAAGTAGTTAATTAAAAGGGCTGTGAAGTAAATAATTAGCGAAACTTGAGGAAAAGTGCCCAAGTTGGACGCTGTTTGGAAGGTTATTTCGCTAGCAATATATGATGAGTTCTGAGGTAGTAAAACACAATCAGAGACTGCATTCACAATAAAACCCTGAAATGAAAGCTACTCTAGATTTAGCTACAAAAGAGACTTAAAAGAACCAAACCACATGAACTTACCTAGTTAGTGTAATAGTGGTAATTTATAACCATTTGTAATTATTAAGTAGTGATGAGAAATTGGAAATGTTACCAATAGGAAAGTCTTTTATTGATGACTTCCACCTCATGTGTCTATAATAAGATAGATCAATCTTTAGTCGATCTGTATAGATTGGTCATGGTATAAAAAAACCTAGTTTTACGTTTTCCCAAATAATGTAGGAATTTATCCATTACGATAGAACAACATCTTTAGTAAAGTAGACGTCACTAGCTACCCTAAATAATGTAAGAATTTATATATTACGATAGAACATTAACTTTAGTAAGGTATACGTCACTAGTTTTCCCAAATAATGTAGGGATTCATCTATTACGAATATTCTTAAGTGAGGTAGGCGTCACTATTTTCTCCAAAATAATGTAAGAATTCATCCTTTACGATACATTTTTAAGTTTAGTGAGGTAAGCGTCACTAGTTTTCCCCAAATAATGTAGGAATTCATGCACTACGACACAATATTATTATTATGAATAATTGTAGAATTATATAAAAGTTAAAGAATTATATGCAGTTATAGTTTGGTTACTGTAGCCCGTGCATCACTGAGGTTGGCGACATTGTCGTTGAAACGCCCTTGAGGTTAGTAAACGTATTTATTGTGAGATTTTGTGTTCAGGTTTTATTTTATCTAATGTTAGAATTCATCGCTTTCTTTCTGATCTCATCGACGACCAGGTTGATGCGCAAGTAACGGTGAATTTACTATTCAGTTACTCACTTCATGTACACAGTTTGCAGTTTATGTGTAGCACTATTGACATCATCCCCGACTGTTACTAACGCAGTGTCACAGTAAATGTAGTCATAATTGACGTCGTACAGTATGGGATATCTCAGGTGTACAGTAGGTAGAGTTTGGGTCAAAGAACGGTCAACTGCGGTACTCCTGCTTCTATGGTTTTCAACTCTGAATATTCTTGATCATGCCGGACACGAAAGTATCTATTTTCTAAGTAAGATCTGACTATACTATAATAATGAACTGGCAAATCTCTGTGTAGTTTAAAGTTAAAATTAATATTATATTGTTATAGATAAATTCCTACAGTATTTGGGAAAGCTGGTGACCAAGGCCGACTTTACTACAGGCCGGAGTGCTTCCCCCTTCCCCTAGCCGCTACGTCACAGTCTGGGTTGAACTTAATCATAATGTAAGTGTAGCGCGCTTTCATTTACACGTTCCTGGACCTTTTTACAGTCATTTATTTATAATGAAACTTATATATTTGATTTCTGCATGAAATACGGAATACAGCGATGTAAAAATCATTTACTTAAATAAATATTAGAATTTGTATTAATTAAAAGTATTCAAGATTTGTGATATCGGGACACGTAAAAGTCACACAGCGTAAACATTTTTTGTTTTTGAGGTAAACACAATCTACAACTTTTATTTCACATATTTTTCTATAAGTTGTTTAGTTTGTTCAATAATCAAAGGTAAAGGCAGGGACATCGGTTATTTCAACTCGCGCCGCTAGTCTCGCTTTCCTTCTAGCCACGCTTCCGATATTGGCCGTCTCACGCTTCCGGTTGTATTCGTCTTATTTTATAATTATTTTTGCTGTTTTAGATGAATCGTAGGCAGTGTTTGAGTCGTGCAGTTACGTATTTTGTTTCTTATACCTTATTAAATTAATAATCAATGTTTGTTTGAGATGCCTCGTGTTTGTTGTGTGCCGGGCTGTAAAAGCAATTATAAAAGTGCGTGTAGTGGTGGAACTTATACTTCTATATTTTCCTTTCCTCAAGATGAACACCGGAAAGCACATGGCTGTCGGCCATACACCGAAAAGATTTCCAACCGTCTAAAAACGCGGTAGTTTGTATAAAACATTTTGACGACCGTTTTATTATTACAGAAGATTCAGTGACACGACCGGACGATTCAGTTTTGACAGTGAAAAAGGATATTATTAAACTATCCGATGACGCTGTACCAACTATCTTCGATAATCAGCCGATATACCTGATAAAAACAATGCCGCACCCAAAATACCTCCAAAAATTTACAATGAAAATGGGGCCTAGTAACTCGGGCCTGAATGAAAGTCAAGTAAAATATTTATCATGTAAATGTTCGTTAGTTAAAAAAAATGGAAAAAATTGTTAACCTGCTCCTTGACGAAGTGTATATCAAACCTAACATTACCTACAAAGCCGGAAAACTAGACGGCGCCGTAGTTAATACTAACAAGACCGAAAAGTATGAAATTGCAACTACCATTCAAACGTTTATGATTAGCTCTATATTAGATCTTTATAAAGATGTTGTTGGCTTATTTCCTGCCAAAGATTTAAGATTTGTGACTCCAGGTTGTCAAGAAAAAGGAAAGTGGATAAATTTAATTAACTTATAAAGACTGCGTATATCACCATTTTATACCAAAGGTAATTTTTGAGCTTAAAAAAATATAATTGTATGTAGTTTAAACGTAGATTTTAATTTGTAAAAGAAATTTGCCATAAAATAAATTTTGAGTGATCAATTATAATGTTTAAGCTCTAATTATTATATTATAATTGGTTTCTGTTACCTTTATAAAACCTAGATATAGCATAAAAACCAACTGCAATATATGTAACTTCGAAACTTACGTTGTTTTATATAGATAAAAAAGTACTACACTACTTTTAAACATGTTTTAGTATTAAGTGGTTTATTATTTAGTTAAGTTTAAATTTTCAACAAAATAGGACGAAGGGTTTCAACAGTAGACCAGTTTAAAGCAGAGTATGTCGGGGCGCGCCATATGTTTCTTACGGGAGACACCGGCCGGGTGGCACTCTGACCGTGACGTCACGAATTCAGCGCTCCTGCCTGTAGTAGAGTCGGCCTTGCTGGTGACGCCTACCTTACTAAAGTAAATGTTCTATCATAAGGGATGAATTAGTTGCTTATGCATTAGTTGCTAAAAGTTACATTAGACGTATACCTCACTTAAGAGGGGGCAAAAGACAGAAATTATTTGTAAATCATGCGAGCCTATCGGAACATTTGGGAACTTCTACGGAGCCGCTTAACATTGATGTGCAATGAATTTACTACGAAAAGTAGTTCAGTCTCCCCCTCTCCTTCTACTACAGACTATTCCAACCTTCTCCTGCTGTTTCCCGCCGGCAATTCTATGAGTAGACATCTGCTTACGCACCAAATCTTTTGACCTTGATCCGTCTTTTCGGTTTTGTAAACATTTCTTTCCTTATTGCTTGGTGCTTTGCTTATTCCTTACGGCCTCTTCTAAAGACCATAAGTAGCTAGCACAACTGAGATAAAATATGTTTTGTTTACTGTTTAAGCAATACGTCATTTATTTTAGTAATGAAATGTTTTTATTAGTTTACAACAATTATGTACTTTACAGTATTATACTGCATTATTTATGTTATGAATCTAGAGTAAAACTTATAATAAATTGCAATTATTATTAAACTGTAGACTGTTATGTAACTTAAAATTCATAAGTAATTTTTTTTTTTACATTTCACCAATAGCATAGGCGTAACCAGGGGGGGGGGGTTTGGAGGTTATAACCCCCCCTATTGAACAAATATTTCGGACTTTGTTTATATTCAAATACCTAACTTGTTTTCAATACCTATGCAAATGTTAAGCTACAATAAATGATCAATATATTGCTGACATTATCTTTGATTGAATTGGGCACTGACACTTTATTTTATATAGATGCAGTGTAGTGCATCAAAGTATAGTGTTCTAAAGGCAGCACACTTCTAAAGAAGATAAAGAAAAATAAAAAATACCACCGTGTAAGGGAAGTATTTTTCAATAAAAAAGGTCATATGTATTTCCTTTCTCCGAGCAATGGTTAGTCTGGAAAAAACGAAAAAACTAATGTATTTTAAACATTTATGCTGAGTCTCAGCTTGTTATCTTGAAAATGACCGGATTTAGAGCCACTTGACTTATCAATGGGTTTCTCGATTTTAGGAGTACGGGACCCACGAAATAATTTCAATCTATTCCAGTTTCATCAATTTTTGGAATATCAACATCAAATTTGTTTTACAAGTTGAATGCACCAGTATAGCTAACTATTCTTAGTAAGTATGAACTATTTTTTCATGTTATTTTTAAAAACGAGGCGTTTGAAAATAATCTTCTGCTTTACCTATTTCGTTTTAACTATAACACTTTCGGATTTAACGACTCCATTTTCGACATTTTTGAACATATCGATTTAAAAATTGGTACAGAAGTTACAAATACAATTAATTTTTGCTATACTTATTTTAAAAACTGTATTTAAAAAGTTGACTAATCTGCAGCTGATCAACTCAATCGTTTTGATAAAAAATCTAAAAAGGTATAAAATTATACTTTTTTAAGTTACTTATGCTTTTAAAAGTAAATAATAAAAAAGGTTTATACTCCTTGATCTTGTTTGAATCTATATGTTTAACTTGTAAAAAAACTTTTAGGTTGATATTTTGAAAATTTTCTAAACTGGAGCCGATTAAAATTAGTTCGTGGGTCCGGTACTCCTAAAATCGAGAAACCCATTGATAAGTCAAGTGGGCTCTAGATCGGGTCATTTTCAAGATAACAAGCTGAGACTCAGCATACATTTTTAAAATATATATTTTAACTCCTATGTCAAGTTTCAATTCGATATATTAAAATTCAGCCAATTTAGATTGAGCCAACGCTTCATATATGAATGAGATTTCAACTTTTAGTGATTTTCCCTGCTGCAAAATACGTACATGTCAGTGGAGGGTCAGTGGAGGGTAGTTGGAATGCCTTCGGGAACAATGTTAAGTTTGAAAAGAGTCCCTAAGAAGCCTTCTAGTATTGCAAAAGCTATTCGCCAGGAATTTAGTGAATATTTTATAAGTAATGAAGGTTCAGTGCCCTGGCAACAAGACTGCTGCTAGTAATTAGTGTTCTTTTGGACACAGTAACAAACAAATTGGTACGTAGCCATTGGAATGTAGAACCAAGTTATACAGACTCTTCATTTTGCATTATAATACTAAACATAATAACTAAGAAACAATGTCATACTGTATTACATTTAGTTTAGTTTTGTCAATTGTCTGTATTTTGTGTTAAATAAATAAACGGTACTAGAAACTGGCACATACTTTCTCACAAACATGTATACAAAGCTAAAGAGAAAACTATTCAATCGATTTCGAACAAATTTGCACAAATAAATCAGTTATTATTTTTTTAAATAAAAAAACGGCTCTGAAGATTTTGTTAAAATTTGGCTTATTTGTAGCTCTTAATGTACCCTACCACATTAAAAAAAACGCATCTTTCTCAAAATTCTCGTTTAGCTAGTAATAATAATAACTGATTTTTTGGGGGTTTTTGGCTCAAAAGGGGGTTGTTTTTAAAAAATTTTCAAAACCCTTTTTCGTTCATCTATACAGGCCTAATTGATATGTTTGGTGCAAATTTGTTCGTAATCGATCGAATAGTTTTATCTCTAGCTTTGTTTACATACATACAGACAGACATTTTGTAAAAAGAAAACACTTTTTTGGACTCAGGGTCCCAAAACGAATATTTCCACAAAAATCTCAACATTGATTTTTTTTTTAAATCACTATACTTTCTCTATACTATAGTACAGTGAGAAAGTAGAAACATGTTTATAATTGACGTACCTGTGCTTCTACTGATTCACGAGAACATTGACGAGAATGACGAGGAGTTGTCTTGTCCCTCAAAAAAGTCAAAAGATCAAATGCAAACCATTTTGGTTTTTTTCTTGCTCCTGAACCACTTTTTTCCTTCTTGAGTTCCCTGAAAAACTGAGTAGTAATGCTTCGGAATTTGTTTTGCACCTCAGCCGTATTCATTTCTAGTTCCTTAGCAATTTCACACCATCCACTGTGCTTTTTGTTCTTGTCCTTGTACTCGGACAAGGTTTGATTCCACATATACGGTCTTTCTCTATATTGTTCAATTAAGTTTATAATTTGCTCTCTTGACCACTCAATATTATTTGCCAAAACACTGATCAATCACTGACACACGGGGTAAAACAAGCGATGTGTGTAGCGTAGCGTTGCGTGGTTCTGGATGAGTGGAGGGGCGGTGAGGGGATGTCTGCAACACCGAAATAGCACTGCAACTTTTCTTGCCGACAAATGTTGCCAACTTATGTTGCAATTCTTTGATCTTTACCGACTCTCGGTGGAAAACAAAAATTGTGTTGCAGACATGCCAAATCTGTCTGCAACACGTATTGTTGCCGACAAAATAAGAGCTGTTTTGTTAAAAGTCGGCAACAAATGCCTGCAACACGTGTCTGCAACTCCGGTGTAAACGCGGCTTAAAATATCATCTCTTTTTAAAATTTAAAATGCTGACAAAGTATTTATTTCTCAACAGTTAATAAAATTTAGTTCCACGATTAAAAATATGTTACATATAAATTGTTTTTATTGGTAAACATGTTTTATGTAAGTCTATTTTAGAGAATCCAATAATTTGCAACGACTGTGTTCAGAACAACAATATTTTGTCTGTGTCGGAAGCTGCATTTATTCATTATTAAACGTATATTTCTAACAACTTAAAATCTAGTATAACCTAAAATTGTAATATACCAAATTGTAATGTATTTAATTAATATTTCATTTAGGTAAACGCATGGATTCATTTTAAAATACCTTGTTACTTTATGTTCATACACAAACAATATTACGAAAAATTCTAAAAACTATCTGAGAAACCAATATGTAAATTATTTACAAAATAATTAAATTATTTTAAATGTAATAAATTTACAAGTGATCAGGTACATGACCGAGTTTAAAAATACATTTCTATTACGTTAGGCTACATGTTAAAATCTAGACTAACCTAAAATTTTAGTATTTCAAGTTGTAATAATAGAATTAATATTTCCTTTAGACAAACACGCGGAGTCATTTTATAATAGTTGTTACATTATGTTCATACACAAACAATATTACGAAAAATTCTAAAAACTATCTTGAGAAACAAATATGTACCTTATTTACAAAGTACCGGTAATTAAATTATTTTAAATGTAATAAATTTACAAACAATCCGGTACTTGACCGAATTTAAAATACATTTCTACTATGTTATGCTACATTTTAAAATC
>JAGFPH010011122.1:25949-36150 GCA_018207615.1 Philaenus spumarius
TAGTACAAAAAGTTTTAATTTATTTATTTGCATATATATTAGATTAAAATTTTCCTGGTATATCAAGGACGTCAAAGTTTTACAAAAAGGTTATCTAATAACCATTTTTAATAACATGTATACTAAACCCTCCATAAAATTGATACATTTAGTCTATATACATAATGTATTTGCGTTTTTATAGCATATATTAGATTAAAATTTTCCTGGTATATCAAGGAGGTCAAAGTTTATAAAAAGCTTATCTAATAACCATATTTAATAACATGTATTAAACCTATAAGATTGGTTTGCCTAACCTGGGGCTGGAAACTGGTAGTTTTATCGAAACAACATATGAAATTGGTATTTATTTATGGAATAAACTCTAGTAATTGACCGAGCGAAGCGAGGTATCCATTTTAACTCGACCGTTCGGCATTTCGTATGTGTTTCTGTATGTCTGTGTGTCTGTCTGTCTCACGATTACGGCCAAACGCCTTGACCAATTTTGATGATTTTTTGCATGAATGTTCCTTATTCCTAGGCCAAGCCATATATAAATACGGCGGGTTCCATTTTTAACCCCTAAAATAAAATAAAAATGGCGGCCGGACCGTTTCTTTCAGTGTAAGCGTTTTTCTAAAGCCATTTTGTGGCTTAACCGTAAGTCGAAATTAAAAACTAATAACATTTTGCGGGTAGCAAATTAGATTTTTAACAAAATTGTATCCTTGATTTTTTCCGTATCTCTAACGGTAAGGTCAAAAAATGGCTGTAAACTTAAAATTTATTAAAGATCGTCCAAGTTTTTGTATTTCAACCATGTTTTTATACGTTTATTCTAAACCAATTCAAAAGTGTTCCATAGCTTTTTTGTAGATAAAGGTTCAAAGAATTAATAAATACCAGTACAAAAAAAAATGATTGAAGTAAAGTTAACAAAGTTATTAGCTCAAGAAACAAGCTTGTTCAGTAACGAAAGGAAAAAGTTCAACTTTAGGCCTATATAAAAAGTAGTAAACATTTTTTGTAATTTTTTTCATAAATGTAAAAAAGTTTCATAATTTAGTTCTAAATAGAACTGTATTAAAATATTTATCAATTTCAAATTTCTTATTTTAAAAACACCAATTTTTATGTTCCTACTACAAGACTGCTAACGAAACTAGGCTACTTTTGAATAGTAATTTAGGAATATATCCTTTGCCCAAAAATAACATATTATTATGAGAAAGTGTAGAGGATAAATCAAAGAATTGAACTGTGTACTTGTAAATTATTATTTTATAAAATTATTTGACTTAGCTTTACTTGAATTACAAAATGAGATGAAACAAAAAAAAAACCTTGCGGCGATCAAGTCATACACAAAATTACCGTTGGACAGCGTGTGAAGTGTTGGTACATGGGTTGAGATCACTATCACGACGCTTTAACATCGTTTGTTTTCATTATTTATAATATTGTAATATGATATGGAACTGTAAATACATTGTTAAGTTTTAGTTATTTAAGTATGTAAATATTTAATTCTATGTTTTCCCTCAATAACGCATATTTGTAGCTACCTTACGCATTATTAACCTACATAAAACACAATGCCCTCTAAAAGAAAATCTTTAGCAGTTAAAGCTCAAGAAAAGAAAAAAAAACGAGAACTAGAAACCCCGGAATCGCGGGAATTGCGAAATAATGTTTCGCTGGCCAAACCTTCTGCTTACTTCCTTACTGGCACACTATTTTTAACCTAAGCTCAAAACCACATTTGCTATTTCAACGAGCGAGGTCTACTGTTCACAGAACCACTTACTAGTATATATTTTAAATGCTGAATAAGGGGTAAAAAACTACATATATAATAAGTAAAAGTGAAGTAAACACTGTAAAACTTCGTAAAAAACAGAAAACCTGTAAAAGTATGCCTACACACATTTGTTTAACTTTAATGAAAAAAACTTCAAAAATAAATATCTACTGTAATTTTAATTTCTCATATAATACCAAAACGCACAAACAAAACAATGCTCGAATAATTAGGCTACTGAGATACTCTACTATTACTACTAATATAACACTGTAGACTCGAGCGAGATCGTTGAAGGTCAAGTCTGTCTCTTCGGCAGGGTGTCACTGTTACGGAGGGTTGGCTTGGCTGATAAGAATGTATGAATAATAAAAAGTAACTTCGCAGTTTACCATCATCAGTTCTAAGTTTTGACATAAAAATGATCGTATTTTTTCTTTTAATTAATTATAGTTATATTGGATTACAATAATTTTGTAATAAAAATAGTTATTATACATTGTGCATCATGCAAACAGATTCACGTAGAAAATAAGAAGTAAAACATCATTTACGAGAAAATCTATGAATTTCGTGTTTTTAATCTAATTATCAATCGGGATTGATGGGACCGTAAAATGGTCCGGGATCCCGAATCCCGGGATTGGAACCTCTACCTGCTAGCAAGTCAATTTCAATCTTATTAGAAAGATATGAGTCAGAAATTAATTTACTCTTTCATAGTTAAAGAATATTTTGTATGCTGAGGTGGAGGATGTTGAATCCTCGTCATATTTGGAAGGCACAGAATTAAAATTGCATACAAATTAATAACGATTACTTACCTGAAATTTACTGTTGATTATCCGACTATCGCTTTAATATGATCCAAAGCGATGCGAAATACTATTCTTAAAAAGTAAAAGCTTAACCACAGCCCTAAAAGAAAGCATGGTGGGATTTTGACAGACGAGTTATTTCGCTGGTTCTACGATATGATTTAACTGACCAACATACTGACGAAGTTTGGCTTTCAAGGTTAATTCTAGATATTGTTAGTTGCTAGGTTGTGCTTGATACTTATGGCAAAAACATATTAAAGAGTACAATCAACAATTTTACAGTTTAACGTGAGATGTTTTATCAAATTTAATTGTTTTATACCATTCAAAGAAAAATGTTGAAATTTTGCAAATGCTGATTGTAATTTACAACACATTGACTCTGTACTAAAGTGTACTTTATGTTATCCTATAATTTATTACGACGGTTGTTTTCGCTTATAAACAGAATCTAGTTTCCAGATCTGCTGAAATGAAATGTTTTCTTATTTCCGTTTTAACCTTTGGGTTAACTACTGGGTTAAATTAATTAATTGTTATGACGACAGTAGTTCTGTTTTCTTTTAATTGGTCTGTGCATCCGGTTCGCCTCAACACAACACTCGTGAACTTTGTACGGGCAAAAAACTATAATACTTAAACTATACTTTTAAAACTGAATAGTACTGCACCTTAAGAAGCCACATATATATTTTTTTTAAATATACTTGGGCTAGGTACTGAATGAAAGTAGTTGATACTAGTTTGGTGTCCCTTTTTTAAACTTTACATAAAAATATATCCAATATCTGTTTTCTGTATTTTTAATACCATAATCCTCTATGATGTGAATTATGTTTCATTTTTTAGTATTTTGAGATTTCTTATTTACATTGATCTCTAGTATTAACATCGAAAATATAACAAAACAACAGTCTAAATTACCTCGACATTCCTACCACTAAAGGAAAACGTAATTTCAACATATTGTTTTAGACATTGCCTTTGCAGGCAGACCACACTATCCATGTAACCTCGAATCACTTACAACTCAAAAACTCAAGGCATAAAATAGTTTTTTCCTTAGTGCAAAATTAGTACCTCATGAAATCTGTCTCCTTCTGAATTAAAAAATAAACATCATAAAAGAAGTAATCACATCCACTGTAGAAAAACAAGCTCTTAAATAACGCATAACAAAAACAATACCCCTACATAGAAAAAGGCATATACAGAATGTCTTGCAACGACTACATATAGAACAGAGAAGAAGAACATCTATAAATAATAACGCCTACCTTACAATTACAGCAATAAAACCATTTTCTTTCACAATGGAAAACCTGCTTTGGAAAGAAGACTATCATTTCACACCACTACGTTCCTATCGCGATACAATGTTTTAAATGCAATGAATACAAAGGAAAGTTGCCAATATGAAAATCTTCATCCTCTTTGTGGAGATAAGCATTCAGACGATTAAAGCTTGAATACAAATACAGTATGTTAATTGTAGTCTTAACTATTCTACTTGTCCTAAATTCATCTAGTCTAACAATTCATTTCTTTATCTTTTGGATCTTGATCTTGCCACCTAATGGCATGATGATAGATCCAATGTTTTAGTAAAATAAAGGAATAAAACACAACATAAATAATACAATCTGTAATAATAATATAAACCACTATAAAGTAGAATTACTGGTACAATAGCAGTTTTTTCGTTTGAAATTGAAGTGGATTTGAATAAATCTCGTGGGGTGAACTAGTTAGGTGATTGGAGCAGTTACTACATATCCGGGACGCTAAAATACGTTCCAAATATACATTTTCTACCGACACTCCAATTTGAACTATGAACGAAATGATTGAACTATGAACATATTGATAAACATGGCTGTATAGGTAAAATTTGATAAAATGCCTTATTAAAATTTCAAACATTTACCAAAAATATCAATAACTCCTTATAGATCCTTATAGTTATAGATCTGAAAATGTCAAATAAAATTTAAAACTATACAGGAACTTAATTTTGTGAAAGGGTTTATTATTAATTTTACAGTTTCTTCTTTTGTCTACATTAATAATTTAGTGTAACATTGAAGAAAATTAAATAATAAATCTTGATTTCTCAACTAACTTGAGGATCTCACAACTAATACGTGTATTAACTTAAAAGCGTTTCAGCGACAAAATCGCCATCTTCAACACGAGCTACAATAATTTAACCATAACTAACAGTGCTTCATGTCCCGTATTTATAAAACACTAATTAAATTACTACTAATTTAAATAAACAACATTTCTAATTGGAATTGTTGTTGGTTATTGTTTTAAAGCTAATAAACCGTATACTACAGTCATAAAAGACAACAAGCTGAGTACAATATATAACGTGTATGGTCACTATATTTCTTTCAGAACTCAAAATACGGAGAATCTGGACTAAGAAAGAAGCATTCTGGCAATCTCACTGTCGTCAGTCCAAACTATATTTAACTTTTACATACTTTACGAACTATGTTTCCAATAATGTACGGCAAATCAATATCAACCCAGTGAAATATTCTAGCTTTGGGCAGTATCTCATACAGCTTTGAGTTCTTGCAAACATCTCGCAAAATATTTACTTTTTCTTAATAATCAGATCCAATGTGTAGCCGAACAAACAAACAAAAAAAATAAATACTGAATGTCTAAATAATTTTATATTTTGCATGTAGTACATTTTTTTAAACTACACGAAATAAGAGTCCAGTACAAAACAATATTAAACTTAAATCGTTTAATTGTTTAATTGTTTGTTCGACCGTTGACAAACAAAAATACAGTCTGCTATGCTCATTTACAAAATAATTAATAAGACAAACTGAACTTCAAAAAAGAAAATTATTTTAAAAAAAGTTGGCCATTATTTCTTAAATATTTATAAAATAGTGCACTGAACGTTTATTGGTGAATAAAAAAAGTATCAACTGTCGCATCTATTTGTTACACATGTGCAAAGTTCTGTTGAAGTCATTAAAACAATGTCTGTTACAGATCTTTCTAAAGAAAATATTGAACAAATTCTTGTTTGTGTTCCGGTATACGATAGTATATTTGTATCAGCATATTTGAAGTAGTGGATACTAGTGCAGTCGAAAGTACGCATTAATAATTTGATTTAAAGATTCGATAAATTTGTGGTAATATACATATACAAAATACATACCGGTATATAACATTTTTAATGACACCACAAAACGTGTTCTGGTGACCATGATCGGTGCTCATTGACCACTCATAACCTAACTAACAATAAAGATAAACTTACACGGTCACAAACATATTTCTAGTTTCTTAGTCTTCGGATATCGACCGCGTCCCTATTGCCAAAATTTCAGAAAAAATTTCAAAATCAGCAATTACTCTTTTTTTCAAAATCAATATTAATAATTGTTAAAACTCATTTAAAAAATGTTTGTATCCATTTGACATTAAATATGAGAATGCGTTTTCTCCTGTAACTAAGAATCTGTACAAGAATTGGAATGTGTTTTATTAATATAACATGAAAACATTTGCATATTATTTGTCTCCGTCCATTCTCTACGGTGGAAGGATAGAGCTGTATATTTTACCGCAGGGCATATTATAACATCTGTTATAAGGAAGTGTTGTATTTATTACAAATGGAGAGAAAATAAAATGTCATTTGTCTGAGCTCTGAGATGCAGATAGCAGTAAAATTTTATTACCACAAGGGCTTTTGTCTATAACCATATTGTATGAAATAAGAAGATTCGCCAGTGAGGATTGAATTTATGGTAGATCGGTTAGTTCAAATTAGCGTGAATCACTAACACTGGCAGGATGAGAACCCAAAGGAGAAATGTTTTTCCAAATAATGTAGGAATTCATCAATTACGATAGAACAATAACTTTAGTGAGGTAGGCGTCACTAATTTTCTAAAAAAATGTAGGAATTCATCCATTACGCGGACACACGAATTGCCACAAATTTTGGGTCCATCTGAAACGCACGAACTGCCACAGTCATTAGAGGGGATTAGAAAGGGTCAACTCGCAAGATAAGAAACACACGAACTGCCACAAGGGTTCGGTCAGGTAGCGGCTCCAAGTGAGGGAAAAACGGGAATTATACTCCCTCGGTTACCCCCATCCCCCCACCCACATACTTGTCTTCTTTTCTGGTATTTTCGATTTGTTAAACAGTATGTTTATAATTGTTCTATGTTAGGTTAGGTTAGGTTAGGTTGGGTTAGGTAAGGTTAGGTTAGGTTAGGTTAGGTTAGGTTAGGTTAGGTTAGGTTAGGTTTATTAACTTCGTGCTATGTTAATAACAGTTATTTTTAAAGGATTCTTGATACTAGAAACTATTAAATGCAATATTGATTGGAAATAAAACGCTCCTGTTGCAATATTTTTTTGTCTCGATGCTGAGCTATCACTTCTTTGACTTCTTGAGGCCGATTGAAAACAATGGTTATTACTCACAGCCTTAGCCGTTTTTCCCTGACTTATGTTTGAAATATAAGTAATGTGCAGGAATATCATCGAGGGATAACCGCGGGAGTATAATTCCCGTTTTTCCCTCACTTGTAGCCGCTACCTGACCGAACCATTGTGGCAGTTCGTGTGTTTCTTATCTTGCGAAATGACCCTTTCTAATCCCCTCTAATGACTGTGGCAGTTCGTGCGTTTCAGATGAACCCAAAATTTGTGGCAGTTCGAGTGCAGCCTCCATTGAGTCCATCCACGATAGAAGATTACCTTAAGAGGGGGCAAAACCCAGAAAATACGTGGAGTAAAACATGCTCCACGCGGGAGCAAATAACGTTGCCATTTTTCATTTTAAAATTTTCAAACAAAAACCATACTATAGTAAAATATATAATATTTAGCTTTTTAAAATATAAAAAATTTCATCTCCTTTCCTTCTGCATAGTGCTAAAATAACAGATTTTACGGCAAATTACCGTTCAATTTGTACTAAAACTATTTATTTTATCAAAATTTTACAAAGCAATCCGAAAATAACAGTATTTCATCATTTGAATAAAATTTATTTTGAACCGAATAAAGTGTATTTGTCGACGTTATATGTAACCGCATAAAGGCTTACATTAACAAAACTACGCTGAAACGAGCTACCCCTGGTTGAGAAATATTGAACTATGTCAGCGCGGAAGGATACTTCGGCCATTCATAAAATAGGTTCACCACACAAGTTTGACCTATCTCGGCTGTTATTTATATCGTTTGTCATTTGTTTTACTCACATACCTTTTCTCCTACATTTGTTTGTCAAATTTATAAAATATATACGCATACCAGTTATTCATTTAGCCTGAGGTGGTAAATAAATATTAATTACATATGAAATGCTCAAATACATGAAATATCGTGTTTTTTCAGCTGTAATATAATATATCACAAAAACTTAAAAATTGTACTTTAATATTGAGAATTAATTAAAAACAATATCAATTCTGCAGATGGAGATGTTTGTATATAGCATCAATAGAAAATAATATTGTCAGTTAGCACTAGCAAATTTTAGAGATACATACTATTTTAAGAAAAAACTTGGTAAAATGTATCTTATTTAGTCAATAGCCTTTATCAGAAATTTAAACCCTCGGTAAAAGACTGTAAACCTAAACACATTTTATATATATCAAGAAATTACTTTTCTTTATACAAAAACAATTAAACGCAAGCATGCTTATCACGAGAACATAACACACAACGCAGACTCTTGTTAGTGAATTATTCTAACAACACTCAAAAGTCACAAAACTAAACATCACAATGCCACTTTTTACTTTTTGACAGTTCGCGAGAGGTAGCATGCACCGGGTTAAATCGCCGTGCTGCCGGTGTTCAGGTAAAACCGTTTAAATATTTTTCTCTTTCTGGGCGCCTTTCGACCTTGTATTGTGATGGCGTTTGTCAGTGTACAGCCATTGTTTGAATGTATTCCGTGTTGTGCTCTCATTTGGGATATTTAAAAAAAATTATTAATCATGAAATTAAATCAGTTATTCCATAAGTATTAATCTCTAAATGTGGTCCAAATTATATGATGTTTGGTGTTATTTTGATTACAACAATTTCATCAATATGTTATAAACTTTTTCATGCCGAAAAAGTTAATAATAAATAATATAAAAGTTTAATCATCGCTGGTTTTTAAACTTGTCGGCCACCTTGACTCTGAATCATCGGTCTCTTATTCGTAGTCGTTCGCGGTGCTCGCCGAACATCAAAGGCGTCCTGCGAGGCTGGCAAAAGGGTGTCTGGTGCTCCCTAGTTGTCCCATTTCTATTCCAAGCTGAGGGACAATGTGGGAGACTTTACTGTAGTTGGCTCGCATAGTCGAAACGCACTGTAGTGTGGGGATATCTTGAGGTTTTTATATTGGTAAAAAACAAACCGAAATTGGTAAGTAAAATTCCGAACCGTGATTGTGATTGAAGGAATGGATGGTCCAGTGCAACGTTAAAACAAAACGTATTTATACACAAATTTATAAAAAGCTGTACCGGAAAGGCGTTCCGGCACCAGTAAACCCCTGCAGTTCTAAGAAAAACACAATCCTACCAATGGTTTGTTTACTTTTTGTCATCTGTCCACTATCTCTTGTGAGGGGTGGGGGAACTAAGTACAGTGGTCAAGTTCATATTGCGTTTCGTTTCGTCAGTTTTGTGTCATTCAGAGCGGTATTACAGGTTCTTTTTGGGTAAAAAAAATCTTACAAATAGATCACATTAACAAACGGCACAGTTATTATTACCAAGTACAAGGTCAATTAAAAATAACTGAACGAAATTATTGTCTTTTTGTAATTTGGACCCCCAAGGGCATTTATACGGAGACAATTTTAAAAGACGATATCTTTTGGCAAACGCAAATGAAAAATAAACTTTAAAATTTGTATCTTGATTGCATTTTGCCAGAAATAGTGGATTCAAGAAAGAGAAGATCCATGCCAATAAGAAATCAACCCTACATCATCAAAGCTATGGAAAAACGAAAGGCAATTCGAAAAAAAATTACTTTCCATCGCCATGCTAAATCGTATTGTGTACCTGTCCGTCTGCTAGTTTTTAAGTTTGTATATAGTGTTAATAGTGAACTAGTTAATATTTTGAATATTTATTTTCATGTAATTTTTTTATGTTTGGTAATATATTGGCGTGAGAATATAATGTAACCAGCCTTGTAAAATTACTGGTTGTACTTGGTGAAAGGAAATATTACAACTTTAGATTGTTCTGAACATGTTAGAAACGTATTTTTGAAATCGTTCCATATACCTGCTAGTTTTTAAATTTATTAAATTTAAAATAATGTCATTACTTTGTAAATAATATAAATATTTGTTTCTCAAGTAATAATAATAGAAGTTTTCATAATAGCTTTGCCCATGAACATAATATAACAAGTAGCCTTTTATAAAATGACTCCACACATGTTTGCCTAAAGGAAATATTAATTATATATATATATATATATATATATTACAATTTGAAATATTAAAATTCTAAATTAGTCTGGATTTTAAAATGTAGCATAACATAGTAGAAATGTATTTTAAATTCGG
>JAGFPH010011123.1:10569-36139 GCA_018207615.1 Philaenus spumarius
AAGATACTTTAAATACGGGGGTTGGCGTGCGAAGCACGAAATGCTTTATGTATTAAAGATACTCCCAATACGGAGGTTGACGTGCGAAGCACGCAATGCTTTGTCTGTTGAAGATACTTTAAATACGGTGGTTGGCGTGCGAAGCACGAAATGCTTTATGAATTGAAGATACTCCCAATACGGGGGTTGGCATGCGAAGTACGCAATGCTTGGTGTATTGAAGATACCCTCAATACGGGGGTTGGCGTACGAAGCACGCAATGCTTTGTGTATTGAAGATACTTCCAATACGGGGGTTGGCGTGCGAAGCACGAAATGCTTTATGAATTGAAGATACTCCTAATACGTGGGTTGGCGTGCGAAGCACGCAATGTTTTTTGTGTTGAAGATACTCCCAATATCCGGAATGGCGTGCGAAGCACGCAATGCATTGTGTATTGGAGATAATTAAAACACGGGGGTTTACGTGCGAAGCACGTAATGCTTTTGTACTCCTAATACACTTGTTGGTGTGCGAAGCACGCAATGTTTTGTGTGTTGAAGATACTCTCAATATACGGAATGGCGGGCTAAGCACGCAATGCTTGGTGTATTGAAGACACTCCCAATACGGGGGTTGGCATGTGAAGTACGCAATGCTTGGTGAATTGAAGATACTCCCAATACGGGGGTTGGCGTACGAAGCACGCAATGCTTTGTGTATTGAAGATACTTCCAATACGGGGGTTGGCGTGCGAAGTGCGCAATGCTTGGTGTATTGAAGATACTCCCAATACGGGGGTTGGCGTACGAAGCACGCAGTGCTTTGTGTATTGAAGATACTCCCAATACGGGGATTGGCGTACGAAGTACGCAATGCTTGGTGTATTGAAGATTCCCTCAATACGGGGGTTGGCGTACGAAGCACGCAATGCTTTGTGTATTGAAGATACTTCCAATACGGGGGTTGGCGTGCGAAGTACGCAATGCTTGGTGTATTTAAGATACTCCCAATACGGGGGTTGGCGTACGAAGCACGCAATGCTTTGTGTATTGAAGTTCCGATCCGAGTTCTCAAAGTCGAGGGAACGGAAAGGGAGTTTTTCCGCTGTGAGCGGAACGATGCGCTAGCCGGGGCTGGTGGCTGGGCTGCAAACAAATTCTAATCATATATTTCATACACGGAGGCAGCTATTCAGCGCCTTCTTGAGTAGACCCTATTCCCAAACAGTTGGTTGAAACCCTAAAACATATAAACTTGGTTTTGGAAATCCGCCTAATGACTGATGGAAATTATCAAAGTTTAAATAAAATAATGTTTTCCATTTGATATCCGACTCGATATACATTTTGATTTATAACTTTTTAATTGTTTACTTTAACATTTTACGCGATTCGCCTTTTTTATGGAAAATTTATGAAAAAGTGCTCGAGTTGGACTTTGAAAAGTTACATCATTAGCAACTTTTGTTTTGACTTCAGATAGTAAAACTGTTCAATGATTAGTAAATAAAAAGTACGTAAAGCAAAATTGTGTCCGTCGTGCTTTCAGGGTAATTCAGTGGCTAAACTCCATACAGACCCAACATCCTTACAGTTTCACATTAAACCCACAATGGAATAACTAGACCGTTCTTGTTTTAATTAATGCAAATTACAAATCAAGCACAGGAGTAATTAGTCAAACCTAATTGTAATGGTGAGTTATTTAGCCCACAGGGTTTCAGCAGCACATGCCTTGGGCTATGTCAAGTCGTGTATTCATAAGTTAACCTTTGAAACGATAGACGACAAGCTAATTAAGGGAAACTTGTATTACAAAATAATGCATTAGAAAATTACAGTATTTGTAAATATTGTGGTTTAAAAGTATCTTTAAGGGTCTTCTATACCTTGCGTAAAACAGCAAAAATATGCACTTCGTGTTTCGGACGCCGTTTTTCAACCTAAAAAGTTGTGAAACATCTTAAATTGTTCTTAAAGGCTTTATGATTTTGTCTTGTATCTCATAATGGAAAGATATCGACGGCAACTCCTTTTAATCAGCAGTTTAACTGAGTAAAAATTGATTATTTTTAATGCATTTTTTGGGAGTTTTAAGCAATAATTTCCATATTTTAAGCTAACACGTAAAAAATATAAAGCCTTTTTTATAACTTAAATTATTTTCCTTGATTATTAATTTATAAATAGAATCCGAAACACGTTATTACGAATACATGTTTCAACGATTTTGCGGCTTGAGTCAGACCTTTTTATTAAAATCATACTGTACACTCGGGAGTTTTATTCAAGGCAAAGAAGAGCTTTAATCTCTTTGAATTTCAAACAATATACAAATTTAAGATATATTGTTGCGAGTATTTTAAAAGTAATTAAACTGTATGTACAAAACCTTCCTGTATTTATTCCCTCCCTGATCAAATAGTGCAGTGTTATTAGCGAATTTCCATAGGAAAAATAAGCTATTGCAGTGGCCCTTTTGGTAAGACCCAAGGTGGGGGGTAGCAAATCAGCATCGATCGTGGTCCCCAGAACACGTTTTTGGGGGTTTTATAAAAATCATATATGTATATGTATACATATATATAGGGTGGAACAAAGTTAGTGTTAAAAATTTCGGGAAATGGTTCTATGGGTCAAAATAAATAGAAAATCAAAAATAATATTTTATCTAAAAACGCTTCGTTTTCAAAATATCCGCAATTTTGTTTCTTTTACTAAATAATTAATATCTGAAGAACTGTTTAACCGATTGAGTTCAAACTTAGCATGAAGTTTAACGTAACAATGATCTATCTTAAGGAAAATAAGCGATTATATCCAATCATGAATTTCAAAATGGCGGCTGTTTGAATATTTTAAACCTAAATTACTCAAAACCCGTACATTTTAACAAAAAATTTCAAGACACTTTTTTTGTAGCCCTTTCAATTCCCTATCGGTTGGTGTAACTGTTAAAACAATCGATTGTAGGATAAAGCTAGGTTATGTGTAATAATTGGTTTATTCAACCCTGCATTCTACACCAACACAGTAAATACTACAATATTGTATGTACATTTACTGTCATTATCTTTAACTTAACTATTATTCTTCATTCGATTGTTTTGAAAGTTAAATCATCCGATAGGGAATTAAAAGGGCTACAAAAAAGGTACCTTGACATTTTTTGTTAAAATGTAGCCTACGGTTTTTTTAGTAATTTAGATCTGACATTTTCAAACAGCCGCCATTTTAAAGCTCATGATTGGACATAATAGCTTATTTTTCTTAAGATATATCATTGTTAGGTTAAACTTCATGCAAAGTTTGAACTCAATCGGTTAAACAGTTCTCTAGATATTAATTATTTAGTAAAAGAAACAAAATGGCGAATATTTGGAAAATGATTCATTTTTCGAAAAAATATTATTCTTCATTTTCTATATTTATTTTGACCTATAGAACCATTTCCCGAAGTTTTTAACACTAACTTTGTTCCACCCTGTATATATGCGTATATATGTGTTCGCACTCTAGCGGCCGCATTTAGTCCGATTTGGTCCAAATTTCGTACACATGTTGGTTGTCAATGTCGTTCGGACAAGTTCGTTAGCCAAAAAAATCCAACAAACGAAAGCACGTTTTTTGACAGGAAGTAATTATTTTTTGAGATTTTTCCTACGAGAATAATTTTTTTTTTTAGAGTTTTTTCAAATATAAATGTAGGATGTTATTCTGCACTTTTTGTTTTTTTACGCGAGCTTATAGCTCGTTCGTTTCCCCTAAAATTGAAAAATAAAATACTATAAAAGTACCCGGTTCAAATCCATTTGGGGGATTTTTACCGCGGGGCTGAAGTGCGAAGCACTCGATGCATTGTGTATTGAAGATACTCCCAATACGCGGAATGGTGTGCGAAGCACGCAATGCATTGTTTATTGATGACACTCCCAATAAGGGAGTTGGCGTGCGAAGCACGCAATACATTGTCTATTGAAGGTACTCCAAATATGCGGAATGGCGTGCGAACCATTTTGCAGCTATTCAGCACCGTCGTGAATAGACCAATTCCCAAATTATTGGTTGAAACCCTAAAACATAGGCCTATAAACTTAATTTTGGAAATTTGCTCAACTCACGTCAGTGGTTCAGCTGCGTGGTCGAATTATCTTACGTGTAATGGATTTCTGTTTGTTTTTCTTCTGTTTGTGTAATAATTTGTCTATCGTTAAACTATGATAGCCGTTCGCTTGTGCTATATATATATATTAAATAAAGGTGTTATCACTGCCAACCCGTGCAATCATGCAATTTATGACTCCCCTCAATCTTTACTGGACATAGTGTAATCCTCAGCTATAGTCATCGTACAAGTCATCGAAACCCAGAACCGTAACAATAAAGTGCGGTATTAAAACTTTATTTCGGAGGGTTGTGTTTATCAAAAAAGTAAACTTCGCTACAAGTATAACTTTTCCAACTCAATTTGAGGGAAGTGTTAAAACAACCGAGTCCTCTCGTTAGCCGTAAACGATATAATACTCCCATAACCTCAAATAGGCAAACTTGTTCTGCTCAACTTGCGAACAGTACTCCGCAGGAACGCTAAAGTTGGAAGTACGACATTTTGTTAATTTCCCTTCTATTTATGTTTTGCATTTCAAACGGCTGTTTATGCAAATACTAACAGAGTTTGCAAACGATGTCAGGTGTTTAAGAAATGTTTGACAGTTTGTGAAGCTTAGTTCTACATCTAACGTCCAATTTATATTTAGAAGTTCAGCGCTGATATTTTATTCATTGTAATTCGTGCAAAAGTCATGAGTTAAAGACCTTACTTTTCAGGTGAGGGAGTAGTGTTATTGCTGTGTTGAATGTAACAGTCAGCGAAGGCGCGAGGTAGGCAATATGGCTGCAATGCGTATGTTTCCTTTATCTATACATATAAATAAATTTGAAGTGTTTATCTGTTATTAAAAAATATAACCTTTTTTCTAAGCTCATATGGTTTATTCACACATTACCAAAACCTAAACACACATTTATAATTTTTTTTTCTGTCTATCTGTTTGGCCGGTCTAATCTCACGAAAGACTGAACCGATTTTGAAAAAAACTTTCATTAATATTTAGAGGACTTTTCAAAGAATATTTTAGACCGAAAATATTTAAAATACCTGTTAACCCTCGAATCGGCAGACTTAATTTTTGGAATTTTCGTTGCGTTTGCAAGCTTTTTTTTCAAAAATTCGCCACAAATAGTAAATTAACCACAATCCAAAATTGTTCCGAAGCTTTTTTATAGAGAAAGGTTCAAAGAATTTACACATGCCAGTAAAAAAAATTATAGATGTAAAACGTACAAAGTTATTAGCTCAAGAAACAAAAAATGTTCAGTAACGAAAGGAAAAAGTTCAAGTTTAGGCCTACTTAACAAGTAGTAAACATTTTTTTTGTAATTTTTTTCATAAGTGTAAAAAAGTTTCGTAATTTAATTCTAAATAGTACTGCATGAAAATATTTATCAATTTAAAATTTCTTATATTGAAATCACCAGTGTTTATGCTCCTACTACAAGACTGCTATCAAAACTATGCCAAATTTGAAACGTAACTTAGGAATATATGATTTGCCCAAAAATGAAATATTAACAAATTGTTATAACAAAGTGTAAAGAATAAATCAATGAATTGAACTGTATACTTGTAAACTATCTTTTCATAAAAGTGTTTGACTTAGAATTGTTTGAATACAAAAGTGAGGACAAATATAGAAACCTCCCATTCATGTTTGGTATACAAGGGTCGGCTATGACGCTACACGGGGAAAAACCGTTAATTTGAAATTACAGCCTAGGTTTGAGAACCTTACAAAGCTGTCTTTCCCACGGTGCTGCAAGACAAACCGTTCAAACAAAATATATTTGGTTTACACGAAATATTAGCTTGATTTTTGATTGGATGGCAGTTTTATATACGTTAAATTGTGACGAATCCAACGGTATATAGGTTTAAAAGTACTGGGCGGACTGTAGAAACGGACGAAAGTCGAGCTATTTCCTTACGTTTTGAATGCATATTTGATCGCCGATTGATTGTAGAAAACTAATAAACTGCAACGATGGTTACGTATGTAAATATACGTTTTATAAAAAGGTTGTAAATACAAAAATTATAGTAAAATCAACCATTTCAGTAAGGCTATCAGAAATAAATAACAAAAATTAAAGTTTAAACCATTTCCTTTCCAACGGTTTTTTTTTTCTTTTTTTTTTTGAGATTGGAAGATTTTTAGTGGGTCAAATATTCGATACAATCACGCGTTACAAATGTGTTGAAGTGACAGCACGTTTCGTGCTAACTGCCGGTTCGAGGGTTAAAAAGTTGACATTTTTTAAAATATTATATACAAAATAAGGGATTTTGCGGACAACTGTTGGGGGATATACGTGTCTATTTCGATCTGTGGACATAATGTACAGGTCACAGCTACCAAACTTACATCTATAGTCAAATTCAACTCAGAGTGAGGCGAAAGTTCAAGCCTACGGAGGGTCAGCACGGTCGACTGGTTTCCGCTCCACACCTACCTGAATTTTAATTGTTTTTAGTAGCGTTATGCAAACTTTTTCTATAGCAAAATAATATAAAAATAAATCACATAACGTTGTGTATCATGATCGTCTGTTTATTTTGGTACCAAATTTGAAGTAAATCGGTAAATGTTGAGTAATTAAATGGCATAGCTTTGTAACTAAGAACTATTTAATTACTCAACATTTACCGATTTACTTCAAATTTGGTACCAAAATAAACAGACGATCATGATACACAACGTTATGTGATTTATTTTTATATTTTCTTGTTATAAAAAAAGTTTGCATAACGCTACTATAAACAATTAAAATTCAGGTAGGCGTGGAGCGGAAACCAGTCGACCGTGCTGACCCTCCGTAGGCTTGAACTTCCACCTCACTCTGAGTTGAATTTGACTATAAGTGCCTCTTTTCTAATCAGTCATCATTTCCGTAATAATTACTATTAATATTGAAAACATGTAAAAATTATGAACGAAATTTTATTAGGGATTTTGTGGTTTGCATTGTCATCACCATATATCACCGTAGGGGTTGGCGAGCGAAGCGAGCTGGGACAGAATCCCTAATTTAACTAATAAACCTCTCGCTAGTACACATTAAATAGATTTAGGTCGAGGTAAAAACCAAGCAAACATGTAAACATATCGGGCAACCAAAATATTTTTTTTCAATTCTGGATCGAATACCGTTGTCGAAAATCAAACTAGTATAACAGGAAAATGCATCCTGCACTCCAAAGAAATGTGCATCATTCGCCGTTAAAAAAATAGCTAGACGTAAAACCAGGCGTTTGAGGGTATTTTAATTAGAAAATTTAATTTAATTAATTTGACTAATTAATTTATTTTAATTACACGAATCACTCTACTTTGTTATTATAGTTTCTTTAATTTAGTATTTTTTTTGTGTTAAAAAGCATACGTACATACCATATTTTTGTGTTTACTGTTTGGTATAGGTTGTCGGGTGGAACAAACCAATTATTACACGTAACTTACCTATTATCCTTTATTTGATTGTTTTGACAACTACACCATCCGTTAGAGAATCAAAAGTTCTATAAAAAAAGTGTTATGACAAAATGGTTCGCACGTCATTCCGCATATTGGGAGTATCTTCAATACACAAAGCATTGCGTGCTTCGCAGGCCATTCTGCATATTGAGAGTGTCCTCAATATACAAAGCATTGCGTGCTTCGCACGCCAACCCCTATATTGGGAGTATCTCCAATACACAATGAATTGCGTGCTTCGCACGCCAACCCCACAGTAGAGTCCACCATGTGGCTTTGAACCGGGTACTTCTATGGTATTTTACGTTTTGATCGATTTTGGGGGAACCAAGCGAGCTATAAGCTCGCGTAAAAAACAAAATGTGCAGAATAACATCCTACATTTATATGTCTAGAAAAACTCAAAAACAAATTATTTTTCGTAGGAAACATCTAAAAAAATTGTTCCTTCCGGTCAAAAAAAAACGTTCTTCAGATTGTTGGATTTTTTTGATGACGAACTCGTCCGAGCGACTTAGACAACCAACATGTGTACCAAATTTGAACCAAATTGGACTTAAAATGCGGCCGCTAGAGTGCGAACACATGTATATACATATAACGTGTTCTGGGGACCATGATCGTTGTTCATTTGCTTCTATCGACCTTGTGTATTACTATAAGGGCCACTGGAATAGCTCATTTTTCCTATGGAAATTCGCTAATAAAACATATTATATGTTTTTAGAAGGTTCCATCGGGGGTTGGCGTGCGGAGCACGCAGGGATCTCCCCTAGTATAGTAAAAATGTATGATCTTTAGTTTTTCGCAAAAATTATTTCAAGTCTTTAAGTAAACCGTTTAATAATGCATTTTACCTGTCACGTCAGCTTCTTGTTGCAGAAGTGTTATTATACTTGTAAGACATAACTATTATAGATTTTCAGATGTGTATCAATTTAAACTGCCCGTGATTTTAAACGGGGACTTACTAGTTAAATATATACAACCAACAAAATATATATATATATATACAAACTTTCGTTTTAAGGGTAACAATTTGTTTGAAGACCGAACTCATTGTGTTTCTTCTCAGTTTCTATTTACAAAGGCTATAAAATTATTTCCACCGGATAATAGTGCTGCGACCACGAAGTAGAAAATCATATACGCAAAGATTCTCGGTAAGGCTAAAGGTCTACATTCGCGAACTGGGAAATATAATCCCCTAACACCCCTAATGACTTCCTCCCTTCTACCGCCCGCCTCCCCCGCCCTAGCCGAGGCTAAATAATACGTGCGGCTGACGTGCAGAAAAAGTTAGAGATATTATGAAGTAAGTATGGAGCATTAGTCTTTTCCTTCCTAATGTTCTACGTTAGGGGAATTCACTTTTACTTCTTACTGAAATGTACTGTTACAGCTGGTAAAATAACAAAGAAACCATTGAATTACAGAACATAAATTATATATTGCTTCGTATTTCTGCTTACACTGCGTGCCTCAAAGACGAATATTTGTCCCGAAAATCTGACCAAAATAATTTAACGTAGTCTATCATAAACAATAAGAGTGATTTACAAAGTGTATATTAGTGAAGTAAAGAAAAAACAAATTTTTATAAATCCAATTAGTCATTATCCCTAGAACCGGCAATGTTAACGAAAATGGATTTTTTTGCGTTTGCAAGCATTTTTTTAAAACATGAACTCCAATCCAAAAGTGTTCCGTAGCTTTTTTTGTAGAAAAAGTTTCAAAAAATGTATATATGCCAGTAAAGAAATGATAGATGTCAAATTTACAAAGTCATTAGCTCAAGAAACAAACAATTTTCAGTTACAAAAGGTAAAAGTTTAACTTAAGGTCTACATAAAAAGGAGTAAACATTTGTTTGTAATTTTTTTCATTAATATAAATAGTTTCGTAATTTAGTTCTTACTAGAATTGTATAGAAATATTTATCAATTTCAAATTTCTTATTTTGAAAATATCAGTTTTAATGTTCCTGCTACAAAACTGCTAACAAAACTAGGAATAATAGTAATTTAGGAGTAGATCCTTTGCCCAAAAATGAAATATTATTATAAGAAAGTGTAGAAAATAAATCAAAGAATTGAACTGTATACTTGTAAATTATTATTTCATAAAAGTATTTGAGTTAGCTTTACTTGAATCACACAATGAGATGAAACAAATGAAACCGCGTGCAGACAAACGAAATTCAAAAAATGACCGTTGGAATAGCCTTGCTTTGCGATCTCAAGCGGTAGTTTGATTTCTACGCAAATCTGTACTTTCAACTGCTGTTTGAATAACGTCTAACCAGTCAAATCTAGTTTACTTTACACCAAATGAAAGATTGAACTTTGGTCTACATTTTGGTATGAATAGGTATAAACAAGTCAATTCAAATTCTAGGAGATATCTCGAAAGCAAAATGTGCTGTTTTATTGGTTGAAATCTGTCCAATTGCAAAGGTTTACAGACAATTCCATATCTTTGGAACTATTCAAGTGACTTTTGATTGGATGACAGTTTTAGAAAGTTAAAATCTTGACAAATAAAAAGGTATCTCTATAATATTGTCAAAATATCCTGGTCGGCCGGTAGAGAGCTTCAGAGAAATGACAAAGTTGAGTCTTTTGATGTCATTTATTCGCGCGGCGTTGGCTTTTCAGAAAACTAATATTTTAAAACTACAATTACATAAATATGTAAATATACGTTTTAGAAAGAAATGTTAAATACAAAAGAGTGAAATATTCGATACAATCGTTACAAATGTGTTGTGGCGGCACGGAGTGACTACACGATTGTGTAGTCTGCCTGTTCTAGGGTTAAAATCTGATTTTTTATTAAAGTCGGACTGAAAATCACTTAAAGTAAGTTAAGGTCGCTTTACACATCAGCTCAGTCCCGTCGCAGATCAGTGATATCAGTCACGTCTCAGTTCAAAAATATATTCATGGATCGACTTCCTGTTGCGTCATCTACACTCGTCCTGCTCAGTTCTGGCGCAGGTCCTTCAGTTTTGCTTCAGGCATCAGTCAGTCATATTTAGATTTCTTCCCACCGACATTTTGTGATTGTTTAAACACCTGAAGGACGAGCCTGACAATATTGTACAGTCTTCTACTAGTACTTCATTACAAATTATCAAGATGAATGACGAAACTACATCTTGTAATGATAAAACTGACAGTACCGAAACATTATTTAAGACTATGGGGAACACTTGCGTGCTCCGCACGCCAACCCCGTTGGACCCTTCTACACACATATGTTATGTTTTCTTTACAATAAAGGTTAGGATTAATAATAATCTCAAAACTAAGATGGTAAATAATGATTCAGTGTAGCTTAAAAACATGCTTTGTTTGGGAATAAATCTGTCCTGCTTGTATTTGATCAAAATCTTTTGATTTCGTTCGGATTCAGGTAAAAAGTTCTCCAATTGGTTTTGGTTGGATATTGTTTGTTAATTATTAAAACAATAAAAAGTGATATGTTTAAACAAATTTAAAAATCTTAGCTAATTTTGAATTTTTCCGAAAATGTATAGGCCTACAAACATGTTATCAAACATTCTACAGACCATATTTTTTATTTTAGAAAAATCTTTTTACGGGGTTTTTCATGTGAACTTTCTTTAATTTCCAAAAATGAAATCAGATTTTGTCCATAGTAAATATTTTAAATAATGTTTGAAAAAACAGCTATTTAACTTAATTTGTTTATAAAACAATGTCCTAGCACTTTTGGCGAAGAAGATTTTAATATGTTATTTGTAAATAATATTATGTACCTAAGTAAGATTTTCTTTGGACAATTTTCTTTCTTAAGCTAAATCTAGATTGAATCCCCAATTACTAACAGACTAATATATATATTCTTGAGAACGTTTAGTTTATGAGAATGGTTCAGCTTAGATGCACGCATGCAGGAAATTAGTTCTATAATTAATTTATATTCTTATGGTGGGTATCCGTAAAAATTTTATAAACTGTACTATTAGTAAAACCTAATAATTTCATGAAAACACGCTCTAAAACTCCCTGATTCAACTTACTTGTTTCAACATAGAATTTCCAAGATCGGTGACTATAAAACTACTGTACTTTGTTGAAACTTCCAGCCCAATAGTAAATTTTTGTCGAGTAATTCTCGACTATCGTTTCAGCTATAGGCCTACAGAAATGTAAGTATTTAAAGGTTTTATTTATACTAGCTGGCCCGATCCGGCTTTGCACGGATAGACAAATCAAAGTTAAATGTATATAGATTTATAGTTTGTTAACCTTTATAGATAATACAGTAAACCTTTTGTTTGTTTTTACCTAATCTAAAAAAAAAACTGGTAGTTGTAAAGAATTGTAAAAAATCTAATTATAATTAGCCCAATTGGTGTTTTGGTTCATTGTAGGCCTAACCTAAAATTAAGTTAAGTTTTTGATCCAAATCAGCTGTTTTATATATAATAGGTACGTAACAACCAATGTTTGTATTGAATTAAAATATAGTAAGCATTTTTCGTTGATTTTTATTTGTGACTGTTTTTAGTTTGTCAATGTAACCTCAAAAAGCTAATACTCTTCAAATTTGCTAAGTAATGTTGCTATGGTAATGAATGTAAACAAACATGGCGTGTTGCTATGCTTTTTATACGAACAGCTGTTTTTGTGCCCCTGATAGAATCAAAAGAAATCTTACTTCCGTAAGATTAACATTGACACTTTGAAGTCCAGTGGGACACAGCCCTAATGTCCTAGGACTTCGGTAAATGGCCTAAAACCTTCCCAGGGTTAACCTGTGTTTTACTATGCAAAATGTCAAAGCAATCGAATGGACGGTTTGGTAAAGCATAAAGGACAAACAGAAGACAGACAGACATACATTGGATTATATATATATGTATATAAGATTGGAAAGCGTACTGCCTCTAACTTAAGGATGTTGTTTTCGTGAATATAAGTGATATTCTAGTGGGATTTCAGTCTTATTCTGAACTAGTTATGATAAATTGTTACGCTTCGTTTGTGTTTTTAGTAAAAAATTACAATTAAACAAACTTGTTGTACTCTTCTTGTATCTCTTACCTAATAACAATACAAGATTTTCTAATATATTATTTTTACAAACCACAACCGAAGATATTATTCTTAAAGTTTGTCTGAAGCATCGTTATTTTAAGAAACTTAATATTGGTTTGCATTTTAATATCGAGAAGTTGTAGGTCTTTTCAAAATACGAATGTAAAGGAGGGCGAAACGTTTGCAGATGTTTTTTCTTTTGTCATATTTTAACTTTTAATTTTCTTTTGAACGAATCTTGAGGGTTTTATCCAACCGTTTTCTTCTGAGAAAACAAACTCAAGTTGAATTTGTTTATTTTTATTACAGTGTAGAACATGGACTTTATTTTTTTAGTACACTGACGACCTATATTTAAAAGAGATTTCGGACCGAAGAAGTCCCAATATAACTCGCAAGCAAAGGGCTCCTAAAATGTTGTATTTTGAACACCAAAGGTAAGGCGCTTGAAAGTTCATCAACTCCTATAAAAGCGAGTGTAGTTCCTACGTACGTACGAGCGTGAGTAACAAGATAATACAGTTCAGGCTCATGGTCGTGTATAAAAAGTAGTAAAAATTTTTTGTAATTTTTTTTTTCCAAAATGTACAAAAGTTTGGTAATTTTGTTCTAAATGGAACTGTATAAAAAAATATATAAATTTCAAATTTCTTATTTTGAAAACACCAGTTTTTATGTTCCTACTACAAGACTGCAACAAAACTAGGAATAATAGTAATTTAGGAATACATGTTTTGCACAAAAATGGAATATTATTATAACAAAGTGCAGAGAATAGTTTTATCTTTGAATACTGTCAAACCATGACTGTACATCATTTGACCAAAATGGGGAGAAAGCTACTGCGCCGCGCTGCGCCTCGCTCTTAGGCGGGTTACACACTGAAGTGGCGTGGCATACAGCTTGTTGCAAGTGGCAAGTAGCTGCTCGCCACGCGAAAATCAACTAATGTTTTTAAACGGGATACTACAAACTGGAGTAGCAGTGGCGTGGCGCATCTTCCGTGCATCGCTCTGCGCCACGCATCTGCCAGTCGAACACCGATCGGTCGGTGTTTGGTGATGCATGCCACACGCACCTCGACCCAGGGCATGCGCAGATACCGCTCTCTGGCCTTCGTCAGAGTTTAATTCATAGCTGATTTGTGTTCCACAGGTTCTAAATTGAATAATTTTAAAAATATTTAACCGATTTTAATAAAATTTGAACCACATATAGAAAACATATCTATAATGATAATATAAATAAATCAGATTGTTACAACAAATTTTAATACCTTTACTGATTAGGCCTACAAAAATTACTATTTCAAATAGAGAATTTTAGTGTGAATCCAAATATTTTTTAATATTTAAAATTGAATATATCTTACTTCTTACTTCTTGGTACATGCATCTAGCATCAAGTAATGCCAACCGCACGGTGTCTCTCGTACACTAAACAGGCCAATTTCCAGAAGGTGGAGTCAGTCAAAATTCGTCTGAGGGTGATATCTGGTTGAAGTCTTCTCTTTAACTCGTCTCTAGCCTCGGATTTGATGGAGCATTGAAGGAGGATGTGTTCCAAAGTTTCTTCTTCTTTTTTGCATTCCAGACACAAGGGTGACTCAGCAAGTTTGAAACGGAAGAGATATGACTGTGTGACAATATGTCCTATCCTGGCTCTTGAGGCAAAAGTTGATACAGATCTGTGCATATTTTTATAGATGTTAATGTCGTTTGGAGTTTCAAGAAGAGAACGAAGGTGACCTCCGGTTTGTTCAGCATTCCACTTTTATATCCATCTATCTCTCAGAATTTTGTCAGTTTTGGCTATGCAGCTACTTAGAGATTGTTCTCTAGGTGGTATTGGATGTAAGTTGGAGGCCAACCTTGCAGCACTGTCAGCCTCCTCATTCCCTTGCAGCCCACAATGTCCAGGTATCCACTGGAAGTAGATCTCCTTATCCGAGCACAAGTTCAGTAGATGGTAAACTTCTTTTGTTCTATAATAATAGTTTGAGGGTTTATATCCTTTCATGAGCTGTAGTGCGCTTTTAGAGTCACTAAGAATACAAATCTTTTTGGTTTCTATCTCTGTGCAATGAACCACTGCTGCATCAATGGCTAGGAGCTCTGTGTCGGTGCTGGAAAATGAATTTGCTGGAATGATGAAGGACTCTTGTTTACAATCCAGGAAGTAGCCAGCTCCAGATTTTGATTCATTAGGATCTAGTGATCCATCTGTATAGATTTTATAGCATTCTTCATAACTCGACTGTATAACTTCAAGAGCTACCGCTCTCTGTGCTAATACGTGATCCTGCTTTGATGTTAGTCCAGGTAGGTTTAAGCTGACTCTTGGTGATTGGTAGCTCCATGGAGGGATGCAGTTGACAGTAGGATAAGACATTGGTTTCATGTCTGACATGGCTGCGGCCAATAATTTTGCTCGATAGTTAAAAGATGATTTATAATCGGTGCATCGGAGATCCCGTTTATGGAAGGCATTTGATGTGTCTGCAGACTTCTGTAAAAACTTGTGCCAGATTATCTTTTGAAAGTTGATCTCTAAGGGTTCGATGTTGAGTTCTATTTCCATTGCTCTCACAGGGGTTGTTTTTGGGCATCCCAGGCAGATCCTTAGGGCTGAGTTTTGAATTGTATTTAATTTATTTATATGTACTTTTGCTACAGAGCTCCATATTTCCACCCCATACATCATTTTTGATCGGACAAAAGATACATAAAGTTGCCTCAGCATTAGGGTGTCGGCTCCCCACGTTCTACTAGCTACAGCCTTTTAATCTCCTTGTGCAGTATGCTGATATTCGTTGAATGTGGTTCTTCCACAAAAGTTTAGGATCTAGAGTGAGTCCTAGCAGTGTGGGGTTTGGGTTGTAAGGGATTTGTTTCTGTTTGCAATAGAGTTCTGGGACAAAGTTCTTCAGTGAATATCTTCTTGTAAAGAGAGTGCATTCTGTTTTGGTTGAAGAGATTGACATGTTCCATTTTTCTGTCCATTTATTAATAATGTTTAAGGCAATTTGCACCTGCTGTGTGGCTTGTATTGGGTTCTTATCAGAGCTCCATATTGTTATGTCGTCGGCATAAATACAACCATTCACATCATGGGGCAAAGATGTTAGCATGTCGTGGAGTGCTGTGTTGAAAAGGGTTGCGCTTAAAACTGATCCTTGTGGAACTCCACAGTAGACTGAGACTTCATCTGAAAAAGTGTTGTTGACTTTAGTTTTGATTGTTCGGAGTTTCAGGAAATCTTGGAGGTACCTCAGCATTCTACCTCTGATACCAGCCAGCAGGCAATGCAACAAAACCGTGGAGTGAGGGATTCTGTCAAAGGCAGCTTTCAGGTCTACCATTACAGCTACTGTTATAGTGTTTCTTGAGAATGACTCATATATTGACTCAGTGAAGTAGAGGAGGGCATCTATTGTTCCTCGTCTAGGTCTATATCCAAACTGTTGTAGGTGCAGTCTGTTCTCACTCTCCAGCCTCCATACTAGCCTATTGTTGACTAGCTTTTCCATAAGCTTTCCAAGACAAGATGTCAAGGAGATTGGCCTATATGATTCGGGTGGATTTGGTTCTTTGGTAGGTTTCAGAATAGGTATGATAGTGACTTGCTTCCACTGCTGCGGGATGTTGCCTGTTCTCCAGATGTTGTTGAACAAGGTAAGCACTTCTTCAAAAGCTTGTTGTGATAAATTCATTAACATACTATTGTGTATATTGTCTTCTCCCGGTGCACTATTTCGTATTTCCGCTACACCTTCTAAAAGTTCACTCATTGTGAAAGGGTCATCAGCCACGTCATTATGTAATGCAAGAAGATCAAGTTTGCATGACAGGTGCTGTTCATCTGGAGTTAGCTCTTTTGGAAAGGAAATTGCTTTTGAGGATTTTTTTGCATATTCATAGTTAAGTGTGTTAGCTATATCTTTTTCTTCTGTTAAAACTTCATTGTTTTTAGTTTTTATGTGATTGATAGTGTTGTTATTCTTTCCTTCAATATTTCGAAATTTTTTCCATGCGGCTGATGAAGGAGTGTTTGAGTTGATTGACGAAACAAAGTTTCTCCAACTAGATCGCTTTGCGAGAAGTACTGCTTTCCTAAAAACTGCATTAGTCTGATTGTATCTAGCTCTACTGCTCACATCTCTTTGCTTCATCCATTGCTTTCTAGCTTTTTGTTTATTTTTTCTAAGTTGTGTTAGTTCAGGAGTCCACCAAATGTTCATTGGGCGTGATTTTCTGTTTCTAATTTTTGGTATGCATGCTTTGGCTGCTAAACTGATCGCATTCTCCATGTTTGTCAACTTGTTCTCAAAGGTGCAGAGATGTTTGTCTACCGTTTGTCTGAAGGTGTCCCAGTCAGCACTACTAATTTTATACTTGGTTTGTGGAGTTGGGTGATTGTTCTTGCTGTTGCTGGTTTTCTCTGAGAACTTCAGCCTGAGATGGACGGGGAGATGGTCACTGCCCAAGTCGTGCCCTATTCTCCAATTTTCTATTTGTAGGGCTAAACCTGCTGATACTATAGAGAGATCTAAGGTGCTACGTGAGCCAAAACTAGGTGACTGATAGGTTGGTTGGTTGTCTCCATTGCAAAGGATCATTTTTTCATTCTGAATCCATTGATAAACTATTTGTCCATTTTGGTTGGTGCAGTTTTTATCCCAACTAGGATGTGTGGCATTGAAATCTCCTGTGATAATGTAGTTTTTACTCTTTGGTCTAAAAGTATCGAGTTCTTGCAGGGTTACTCCTTGCTTTGGTATATATACGTTTACGATAGATAACTTGAGTGAATCATGTACTTGCACTTCCACTGTTAGAGCTTCTACATGGGCTGTTGTAAGTTTTGTTATCTTGCCCGCCGGAAGTGAGTTGTGAAGAAGAAGCAACACTCCTCCTCCTCTTCTGTTTTGTCGGGAGTGGTTGAGTAAGGTATAATCTTGGAACCTCGGGTGAAACCTCTCATCCAATGGCAGAAAAGCTTCCTATGAATTGAATATATAGATCAAAAGATATGTACATTTTTTAAATGTAGGCTACTGTAATAGTTATTTACGTACCTTAAGCTGTAAGAGCGCTAATTACAAGCCGAGGGCGAAGTTTGAGGGCACGAGTGCGTAGCACGAGTGCGTTAAAGCCCAAGGCTGTCATGGCGCTTACAGCTTTAGGTACGTACACAACTTTACCACCCCCCCCCCCCCCTAAGTCAGCACCCCCTCTTACAACGAGGCATATAAATAACAATGAGACATTACAACTAAATGCACATTTATTATTTTATGAAATGGCAAATATTACAACAAATTACACTGTATGTTTCAGACAAATGGCTAAAGTAGGCTAAGAGGACCTTTTCGTTTGTTAGACTTTTTACTCCCTTCGTTTGGCACCAATTTTGATACTTAATGTACGTTTCTTCGTATCTTAGTTTTGACTTAAGTGGTATTACATTACCTACAGCTTTATTACCACTTTCTTCTATGTCTGAAGGTAGACTTTCTTCAGATTCACTCATTTTCATCAACTATAATAGGCCGTTATATTAAAACAATAAACTGAGGTTACGTTTGTACGAAAACAACAACTCAGTTATGGCAAAATTGATTGTTTCAAATTAAACAGCTGACGCTGACTACTAGCGCTCTTGCGACCACTTCTCGAACTAGTAGCGGGTTGTAATGAAATAACATGCATTATTACATATCATGGAGCTTCTATTACATATCATGCAGCTTGTAAACAAGAACTTTACACGCCGCTCGGGATAGGGACGTTTAACATGGGGTGGGCGGTAAATTTTGTTTACAAATTACAACAGTATATTTACGTTTTTGATACCGTGCTAAAAATTTAATAATAATAATTTATAAATAAAGCAATTCAAATTTATCCTATCTTAATGATTTTTTCACAGAAGGTGTAAAATAATAACTAGGGGCTCTGCCCCTGGACGCTTCGCTTCCCAACCCCGCCTCGGCCTTTGGACTCAGATGGCTGCTTCGCTTCGCTCGCAGTTGGAAAATTCGCTAGAGAATCTCGTTAATCTTTGGCTCGTTTGTACATAGGTGACCGAGCACAAATCAGCTGTTTTATTTGGCAGCTGACTCAAGCTCATTAAACATTATCTCCATAAGATTAACATGGGAAATTTGAAGGATTGTTTGCCGGAGCTCCATCTCGGGTTAATAGCGGCTAAATGGATGATTGGATCTTGAATCTGACGGAAAATCTCTTCTTTGAAATTTAATTTTCTACAACTTTTGTATTTAACATTTTTTGCTATCTCTTACCGTTGTCTTACTAAATGCGCTCAAAGTGGGAAAATGAAGAAATTGAAAAAATTGAAAAAGTCTTTCCCGCTTAAAGGTGATTCCAAAATTAAAAAAATTTAAATTCTAGCAATTTTTCCAAAAGTTTCTCGTCGAGAGCTTTAATTCAAGTATGAGGTCGAGGTGGGTACGATTACGGGAAGTGCCTAATAATTAATGTCAGTGAATCTGTGAAATCGTCTAGCTTTAAGGACTTTGGGCGGAGCCTCCCTTCTCGGATGAATAGTGGCTAAATGGATGATTGGATCTTGAATCTGGCGGAAAATGTCTTCTTTGAAATTAAATTTTCTACAACTTTTGTATTTAACATTTTTTGCTATCTCTTACCGTTTTCTTACTAAATGCACTCAAAGTGGGAAAATGAAGAAATTGAGAAAATCGAAAAAATCTTTCCCGCCCAAAAGATGCTTCCAAAATTTAAAAATGTTAAATTCTGGCAATTTTCCCAAAATTTTCTCGTCGAGAGCTTTAATGCAAGTATGAGGTCGAGGGGGGTACGATTACGGGAAGTGCCTAATAATTAATGTCAGTGAATCAGTGTTACCGTCTAGCTTTATGTAGATACTCTGTTAATACAACTGCTAACAACAGGAACAGCTCAACTTCACTTTTTTACATTTTTGAACATTCTGATTATGGTCAAATATAAATGTATGGCCATGTGGCGCCATTCCAGTGTGTAAGCACCTTGCATTGTACTCTCCGATGCACTGGCACGACGCATGCAGCCACGCCACTTCAGTGTGTAATCCGCCCTAATTGACGAGGCTCTCCAGCACGGCGCCACTGGTCTACCGAACTAGTGGACGACCAGCTTAAAACAACAACTATCATTTTAAATACATACGTTTCATTATTGAGCAGCTGTAAACAATAAAGCCCACTTCAGACATATCATCTGTCACTTTCGCTCATCATCTGTAATACTATAAGAAATCCTAACCTAGATTATACTTTGGGGTTTTGTTTAAAAGTTTACAACTTCAATCGAAACAAGCTTCTTATAATGTCTGGATGTTTGTTGTTTTTGTATATGAGTTATGAAACTAATAATATACTATAATATGCTGAATGGTCGGCTTTGAGGTTAGAAATCGGTGAAAGTTTGTGCATTTTTACAACCTTTTTTGTTTATTTAATTCTTGACAGCGTAAAAGGGCTACAAACATTAAACTATATTTTCATTGGGCTATTGGTCTGAGTTACTGCTACTTTATTAGACATATAAAAGTTTGATCTTCTGTTATAATATAACAGGCCTACTGTTTTTGACAACTTTAAGTGAGCAATAATATAGTTTTGTATAATTGGCTTAATTTAAAATATTTGGAGTTGAAATAGTAAGGCTTTTAATTAAAATGTACGGTCTTTTGTTTTGTTTAAAAAAAATTAGTTCAGGTCTTTGAGTAAAACGTTTACTTATTATGTTTTTCTTTAATCCGCCGTCAATAGTCAACTTCAACTTCAACTTCAAACGATTCCCAAGTTGAACAGTTTGAGATTTATAAAATATTAAAACCCAAACTACATATAACACTTAGTGAGAAACTATGTTTTGTTTGATACAGTTCTAATAGAAACAGAGACCAAATAAACTTCCCCCACCATGTAAATGATAGCAATCTTAATGAACATCGAAAGCATCAGTGCAGTGCGAGACAGTGGGCTCACCAAACTTGTTATTTCTTAGAATTGTAGTTTTTGTTTTAATTTATTATACATTTTTGTGTGTAAATAGTGTTCTGTGACAACGGACTTATTTCTCCCACGAATTTTAACTTGAAGATGGCCAAGTAGCCGAAACGGCAGTCACGTCGTTTGAAATTTATACGACAAGTTGACTATTGATCACGGTAAGTTGTAATTATGTTAAAATGTTTAATTATATGCTCCGTACATCTACCATGTTGAAAATTTCCCAACGACATACGTCCAGTTAGAAATAGTTTGTTGTTTGGAGGCCTGAGTATTTTCTTCTGGAGAACGATATAAAGAAATATAAATTTGTATTTTCAACGATTTCTAACCTTGAAACAAGACATATACAGTACTAGCATAGGCCTACATTAGTTCTATAACGACACTAAACTTTGAAGTTATATTTTTCTCATTTCTCATGTGTAGCCTACACTTGAAGCAAACTAAGTCGTGATTTTTCACAGGGTCTTACTAGTAGTTCTGTGAACAGTAGACCTCGCTCGTTAAAATAACAAATGTGGTTAAACTTTATGTGCCAGTAATTAAGTAGAAGGTTTAGCCAGTAAAAATTATTTTGCAATTTATTCGTCTTCGACTCTAAATACTGTGTGGTGCAACAAAGAAACACAATGAATAAGATAATGTAGTTGGTAAAGGACTACAACTCAGAAGATGCGACGCAACGCCAATCGGGCTCCTTATCTCGGCTCCCCCTCCACAACTCACTCACAGCGGCCACACTGACGTAGCGCAGGAAAGAGCAAGACAGCAGGTAGCGCTCTCTCTCTCCATAAAGTTATCAGGTTTTTGAAGCTATCTAAAGAATAAACGTATAAAAAACATGGCTAAAATACAAAAACTTGGACGATTTTTAACAAATTTGAAGTTTGAATTTTGTGAGCTTACCGTTAGAGATACGAAAAAACATAAAGAATACAACTTTGTAGAACATAAAATTTGCTGCTGGCAAAATGTTATTATTTTTTAAATTCGACTTATGATTAGGTCACAGATTGGCTTTGGAAAAAAGCTTAGACTGAGAGAAACAGTGCGGCCGACATTTTAATTTAATTTAAGGGGTTAAAAATTAATAATTAAAAAACCATATACACACATAGGTCGGCCAAGGAATAAGGAACATTCATGCAAAATCGCATGACAATCGGTCAAAGCGTTTGGCCATTATCGTGAGACAGACAGACAGACAGACTAAATGTCGAAAGGTCAAGTTAAAACGGAGACCTCGCTTTGCTCGGCCAATTATATTTTCTTAGTTGTAATTATTCAAATCTATCTATATATATATATATATATATATAAGCCAAATCCACTGACTCACTGATCACGATTTCTCAAACACTATTGAACGGATTGGAACGAAATTTGGTATGTAGCTTCCTCTAGGACCATAGGTGCTCAGTAATAAAGGTTTTCAAAAAATTCGAAATCTTAGGGGGGGGGGGGGTTAAAGTTACTAAATCACGATTTCTCTAAAACTACTGAACGGATTGGAATGAAATTTAGTATGTAGCTTCCTCTGGGGCCGTAGGTGCTGATAAGAAATCGTTTCAAAAAATTTTAAACCTTATAGGGGGTTTGGGGGGGGGTCAATGTTGCTAAATCACGATTTCTCTAAAACAGCTGAACGGATTGGAACGAAATTTGGTATGTAGCTTCATGTCGGGCCATAGGTGCTCTTTAAGAAAGGTTTTCAAAAATTGGAAATTTTAGGGGAGGTTTGGGGAGGTCAAAGTTACTAAAAAAAACCACCGAACGGATTGGAATGAAATTTGGTATGTAGCTTCCTCTTAGGCCCTAGGTGCTCGCTAAGAAAGGGTTTAAAAAAATTGGAAATTTTTTGGGGAGGTTTGGGGAGTCAAAGTTACTAAAAATCCCCATAAGAAATACATAGTGTAATATATTTTGATATAATATATTTGATATAATATAATTGATATAATATATTTTTTGTTGATTTACAACTTTGATTTGTCTATCCGTGCAAAGCTGGATCGGCCAGCTAGTATCTTTATAAATAAAGCTTCATAAATTGTTAAATTTTTATTGTGACATCTTTATCAGTTCCTGCGTCACACGGAACCATATAACAGTAATTGCATAAGATATGCTCAATACATAGTTACGAGGATTTGATTTAGGAATGTACGTGTTGGTTGTAGGAGTTTGTAATTTAAATCAGTTAAACCTTTGTAAATAGCTTACGATGGAGCTGGACATGTTCACAGTGTTAATTTGTAATTAGATTGAATCAAACGATACGGCCCAGTGTGTTTACAGATTCTATTATAGGTGAAGCTTTTGATTGCGCTGTTGTTTGTAGTTCATACACAATTTGTGTTTGTGACGGATCGATTGATTGGTTCACAGGACGAACGTATTGAATTACAGTATTACCTTTACATGAGGTGTTCGTGTATTTGTTGTAAATAATTCCTCCATGCGGCTGAACCGCTCATGTAAGTTGCGCGTTTTCCAAAACTGAGTTTATCTTCATCGCTCTTTTTTGCTATGACAGTTCTTTGGAAAATTTTCAGAGGTTTAACAGTTACTGTCTCTGTTGATTTTAAAAGTACTGCTCATATAGACTAGTGCCAAAACCACATTCTTCTTAGTGTGACTAACACAACTAACATCCTACAAGCTATAAAACAAAAATTATGTAATATTATTTTTAACCCTAGAACCGGTAGCTTTATCGAAAATGGATGTTTTGGCGTGTGCAAGCATTTATTAAAAAATTCGCCAAAAATAGTAAATTAACCCCCATCCAAAAGTGTTCCATAGCTTTTTGTAGAAAAAGGTTAAAAAAATGATAGATGTAAAATGTATAAAGTTATTAGCTCAAGAAACAAAAAATGTTCAGTTACAAAAAATAAAAGTTCAACTTTAGGTCTACATAAAAAGTAGTAAACATTTTTTCAAATTTTTTCCATAAACGTAAAAAAGGTCTCGTAATTTAGTTCTAAATAGAACTGTATAAAAATATTTAACATTTTCAAATTTCTTTTTTGGAAAACACGAGTTTTTATGTTCCTACTACAAGACTGCTGTCAAAAGTATGCCAAGTTTGAAACGTAATTTACTAATATATGCTTTGCACAAAAATGAAATATTATTATAAAAAAGTGTACAGAATAAATCAAGGAATTGAACTGTATACTTGTAAATTATCTTTCCATAAAAGTGTTTGACTTAGAATTATTTGAATAACAAAATTGAGACGGGTATATACAAATTTCTAGGGTATATAAAAAACTATTTGAAATTTCATTACCTAAGGGGGCGCTACCCTGCCCGCCATATTGAATTTGATTCCCATAAGAGCAATGCTACAGAATAAGTAATTTTTTTTCGTTAATTCGTGGAATAAATTTAAAAATTTGGGTTCATTTTGAAGTACTGACACATGCGGATGTTGATTGCTGAATACAGTTTCAAAAACCGTTTTATTGTTTTCTTAAACGTATGATATAAATAGTAAAAAATAGTAAACTTTATTACCTTTTCACTCAGTTGCAAAAAGAGATATTGCAAATAACCTTAGCAATCAACACCCACAATCTATTTTACTTTAAGAAAAAAAATACAACTTTCGTTTTTTGACAAAAACAACACAAAAATATGCTTAATAGTGAAGGTATGTTTTGGTTATTTAACATTGAAATTGATAGCCAACTTCGCCGTTTTGAATGTAGGGAGCCGAGATTTAAGTCAAAGGGAAATACCCCCTCCCTAAAAATTAAATACCCCCTTTTTACTACCCTGAAAATAAAATATTAATCCAAACATTTAATTTTCTATATTTTCAAAAAAAATTCACTAAAATTTCACAATTATTTACACATGTTAGTACTAGGATTTCTTAGAGAATATCCTCACTACAAACAAAAAGATTTAAATGCGTTAGCTACCCCTACATAATAAAAATAAATTTCACTAAAATTTCACAATTATTTACACATATTAGTACTAGGATTTCTTAGAGAATATCCTCACTACAAACAAAAAGATTTAAATGGGTTAGCTACCCCTACATAATAAAAAAAAACCCGTAAGCAGCACTGCCGCATTACTATAGCCGAATTTTCTTATCAGGGAATACCTAGTATTATATAATGAGAGATTCCTATGCATTTTGTTCCTTGTTGCGGAAATTGTTCCAAATATATCTTTGCACAGGATTATAGTAAATTTAATTGTCTTTCGAATGATATAGCTCACAAATTGCACTTGGGTTTATGAGTGGGAGAAATTGTGTAATTACCTTACATTGATAATACAAAAATCATTTATCAGGAGATTTCTATCAGTTTTGTTCTTTGTTCCGGGGATGGTACCTGAATTACCTTTGCACAGGATTGTAGTAAATTTAATTACCTTTCGAACAATATAACTCAAAAATTGCACCGGGCTTATGAGTGGGAGAAATTGAGCAAAAACTTTACACAGATAGTGACAAAATCATTTGTTTGGAGCTTCGTATCAATTTTGTTCTTTGTTCCGGCGACTGTACCTGAATTACCTTTGCACAGGATTGTAGTAAACTTAATTACCTTTAGACCGATATAGCTCAAAATTGGACATGGGAAAAATTGCGGGGAAAAATTGAGCTAAAACTGTCATGGATAATAACAAAATCATTTATTTGGAGCTTACTATCAATTTTGTTCCTTGTTCCGGGGACTGTACCTGAATTACTTTTGCCCAGGATTGTAGTAAATTTAATTACCTTTTGAACGATATAGCTCAAAAACTGCACACTGGCTTATGAAAGGGAGAAATTGAGCAAAAACCTCACACGGATAATGAAAAAAATCATTTATTATATAGGAGATTCCTATCAATTTTGTTCCTTGTTCCGG
>JAGFPH010011124.1:13955-36133 GCA_018207615.1 Philaenus spumarius
CCAAAACCCCCCCTAAAATTTAGAATTTTCGGAAACCCTTTCTTAGTGCGCGTCTAGAGCCGATAAAGAGTATTAGTGCCAAATTTCATGTTTGTAGGCCTCGTGGTTTTGGAGAAACAATGATGAGTCAGTGAGTCAATGAGTCAATGGTATTTGGCTTTTATAAGTAAAGATTTCGCAAAGGTGTTTTTTTTGTGGCAAAGCCTTACCTCCCTTAATTCTGCATCCAAAACAATTATTCAAACATCATTTTAAAGCCTATGTTCCACGCTATTGTCTAATAGCTTAAAAAGTATGCTTTCGTTAAAAAAAATACATTAAAAAACTTTCATATGAAAGTTCATATGTTTCCTAATGAAAGACGCCATCTATTAACAATCTGTTTAACTAACATGACAGCTGTTAGTTAGATTATTCACATTCTATATACAAGTTTAATCTATCACACAAATCAATTAAATTAAACTAACGTAAATAAATAAACGTAATTTCCTTAATTAAATCAATGTACAGGGTGTTTCATAAAGGGCTTTACAACTTTGAAAATGTATATAAATTTTATTAAACAAGGTACAGAGCTGGTTTTGGTGTTATTTTAAAGGAAAAACTTGAAGTTTTTTTTACCTTAAACTAAAGATGTTCCATGTGGCTTCCGTTGGTTATCCTGCAGACATCCCATCGGTAGTCGATTTCTTCCCAGACTAGCACTAGCATTTCAGGTGTAACTTGCTCAGCAGCAGCGTAAATTCTTGCTCTAAGTTCAGGTAGAGTGGCCGGCAAAGGAGGTACGTACACCATATCTTTTATGCTAGCGGTGTCAGGTCTGGGGAACGGGGGGGCCATGCAATTGGCGCATCACGGCCAATCCATTGACCTGGGAAGCGGTCATTTAGAAAATCCCGGACGTCAGTCAGATAGTGTGGTGGTGCGCCATCTTGCATAAAGAAAACATTTCGTTCTTAGTCATCCTCATCGATCTGTGGTAATAAAAATTGTTGCAACATATCAAGGTACACTATCCCATTGATGGTTCTCTCTTGGAAAAAAAGGGGCCGTACACTTTCCTCTTGCTCAACGCACAAAAAACGTTCACTTTAGGGCTATCACAAACATGTTGTAATGTTTCATGTGGATTTTCACTGCCCCAAATCCTACAGTTATGTGTGTTTACCTTGTCACTTAAGTGAAAAGTGGACTCGTTAGAAAAGATTATGTTGTCCAAGAAATGTTCATCATCATCCACTCGATTTAACATATCCACACAGTAGTTCCTACGGGCAATCTTATCAGTGTCTTTAATTGCTTGTAAAAGCGAATATCGGTATGGTTTCAAGTGCAAACGTTTTCTTAACACACGCCAAACCGTCGTATGTGGTACTTGCAGCTTACGAGATGCACGCCGGGTCGATTTCGTAGGGCAATTTACAAAACTTTGTCTCACTTGCTCAACGACTTCGTCAGATGTGCTTGGACGACCTGAGGATTTTTTATGTTTCACTGAGCACCCTGTTTCTACAAAACACCTATGCCACTCATAAATTGTAGGCCTACTAGGAGGATCTTTAGCGTACTTGGTACGAAAATTACGCTGAACTGTTGTCGCAGAGTTCGATTCTTCAAACCAAAACACACAACTAGCACGCTCCGGTCCAGTGAAGGCAGCCATCTTTAACGTAACTGTCACTAGCGCTTTTGGGGCGCGATTAGGCACTAGCGGACTACGCGAGTCAAAAATTGAACTGTTTTCCTTTAAAACAACACCAAAACCAGCTCTGTACCTTGTTTAATAAAATTTATATAAATTTTCAAAGTTGTAAAGTCCTTTTTGAAACAACCTGTATTAAGTTAGGTATGTATTCCTAACTTGCGAAATATTCGCACTGGTCAGCTAGTTTACCTTTATAGCAACCTACTTGGCAAATTTAGAATAGGTAATTTTTTCACAACCAACAGCGTTTTTGGTTACGTTTATATCGCTCTAATATATAAAAAAACGTCCTGTCATTCACACAAAAACCTGGCCCTACTGCGAATGCTTCAGGATCTGGGATATCGTACCCCCACCACCCTACCAAGGTCCAAGTGACTCTGTCCTAATCAATCGTCAATTTAAAGAAAATATTAGATTATACAATACTGTTATCTGTTTCCATTTGATTCGCCAAGGGGGTTGGTGAGCGAAGTTAGCAGGGGAGGACCGATTAGCATAGTATATGTTATGAAATTCCTTTTAAACTAATCAAAACTCAAGAAATCAAAAATTGTAAGTATAACTTTGTTTGGCTGCATTGAAATGTATCTGAAACCAAACAAATGCAACATCAAAGGCAAGCATTGTATATAAGCAGCCCTGAACAATAATCTTGCCTTTGTTATATAAGTATGGAATGACCCAGATAAATCTTCATTCTTCAACATTGCCATAACTAGGTTCATGCACGAATATAACATGTAAACAATGCATGTAATATGAAAAAAACTGTCTTTTGTTTTTCGGATAGTCGGCCATTACACTGCCTCTATGTAAATTACAAAATATTATTTGTGATAAAAGTAAGTAAAAATGTCGTATGATTATGTATATATTATATAAAGTAAATAATAATAATACTTTTCTGCTCACGTTCGAGTAACGTTTTTATTTAGTCGGTGACGATAATTTCGCCTATTTTATTCAGGCATTGTCGAACCGATTTTTAATTTGCATGAATAAATGAGCATCAAATTCGAAATGAAAACATTACGCAACACATAAACACATATTTCAACACACGAAACATGAAGTCCAACATTTAGGATATATCGCACTGTTACTAATTCTTAAACATAATTTGAATCACGCTCGTGTTCACTCGTTCATTATCTGGTCAATACTCGAGAAACAATTACAAATATGTACAAAATTCAATGTACGAACATAGTAAAAAATACTATAAACCTTGATAATAATATTTCTTCATTAAGTAAGACACGGACTTCTCCAAAATTAATTTTGCCTTCACCAAAGTGTAAATCCAAATCCCCTTTAGTCCGTTGGTGTGTCCTTCCATTTTCTTCCTCATTTCTATTCTATTGCTTATACATTTTCTTTAAGGCAGTATAGTTCTTAAAAGTAGACGAACATGATTCCTACTTATGATGATAATTTATTGATTTTATGCCTATTTACATGATATTATTTTTAAATGTGTGCAATTATATTTATAGAATATAAATAGGTGCTACATTATAAGCTATTTCAGAACATCTTTAAAAATGTCAATATAATAACAGATCTAAGAAAAAAATATCTTTAAAATTGTGTACAACTTAACGTAACCTGTTATTCCTCTTATTTTCACGGTCTTCATGATATGAGCACTTACTAATAAGCAAACACATTTGTGAAAGTGAACGTAAAAGAAGAAGGTTGCGTATTCGGTTCATCCATTTAACAATGCGAGATATTTAAAAGGTGCATTCAACACTATTTTCATCGATTTGTCGGAAGATGAACAAAAATTCATCAATTATTTTCTGATGCCTCTTCGATCATTTGATGAATTTACTGCAAGAATCAGCGGTGCATTAAAAGGTCAAGAAAATGCAATCAGATATCCCATACTACCTTTGGAAATGATAACAGTAACATTGAGATAAGTTAATTGACCTAGCGAAGCGACCGTTGGGCATTTCATCTGTGTGTCTGTCTGTCTGTCTCACGATTACGGCCAAACGCCTTGACCCATTTTGATGATTTTTTGCATGAATGTTCCCTATTCTTAGTCCGAGCCATGTATATATACGGTTTTTTCCATTTTTTTTGAAACCCCTTAAATAAAATAAAAATGTCGGTTGGACCGTTTCTCTCAGTGAAAGCTTTTTTCCAAAGCCAGTTTGTGGCTTAACCGTAAGTCGAATTTAAAAACTAATAACATTTTCCGCAAGACAAATTTGATTTTCAACAAAATTGTATTCTTGATTGTTTCCTTAGAACAATAAGCTCACAAAATGGCCGTAAACTTCAAATTTGTTAAAAATCGTCCAAGTTTTTGTATTTTAACCATGTTTTTATACGTTTATTCTAAAATAATTCAAAAGTGTTCCATAGCTTTTTTCTAGAGAAAGGTTCATAGAACTCATGTATGCCAGTAGAAAAAATGATTGAAGTAAAATTAACAAAGTTATTAGCTCAAGAAACAAGCATGTTCAGTAACGAAAGGAAAGTGTTCAACTTTAGGCCTACATAAAAAGTAGTAAAACTTTTTTGTAATTTTTTTTCATAAATGTAAAAAGTTTCGTAATTTAGTCCTAAATATAACTGTATACAAATTTTCATCAATTTCAAATTTCTTATTTTGAAAACACCAGTTTGTATGTTCCTACTAAAAGACTGCTAACAAAACTAGGCCTGTTTTGAATAGTAATTTAGGAATATAACCTTTGCCCAAAATGTACATATTATTATAAGAAAGTGTAGAGAATAAATCAAAGAATTGAACTGTATACTTGTAAATTATTATTTTATAAAAGTATTTGACTTAGCTTTACTTGAATTATAAAATGAGATAAAATAAATTAAACCTCGCGGCGATAAACGACATACAGAAAATTACCGTTGGACAGCGTGGGAAGTGTTGGTGTTATTACATGGGTTGAGATCACTATCACGACGCTTTAACATCGTTTGTTTTCATTATTTCTAATATTGGAATAAGATATGGAATTGTAAATACATTGTTAAGTTTTAGTTATTTAAGTATGTAAATATTTAATTCTATGTTTTCTCTCAGTAACGCGATATTTGTAGCAAACTTACGCATTATTAACCTACATAAAACACAATACCAGCTAACAAAAATCTTTAGCAGTTAAAGCTCAAGAAAAAAACCCCGAGAACTAGAAATCCCAGAATCGCGGGAATTGCAAAATAATGTTTCACTGGCTAAACCTTCTGCTTACTTCCTTACTGGCACACTATTTTTAACCTAAGCTCAAAACCAGATTTGTTATTTCAACGAGCAAGGTCTACTGTTCACAGAAATACTAGTAAATAAATAATAGTTCCTATTTTTAGAACATTAAATTAATTTTCTGTTAGAATATTTCTATTTAGCTTTAAATTACAATTATTTACTTAAAAAAAAAAAATAAATAAATAAAAACAAAATAAGGAACTAATAAGAAAGACCAATCCAAAAACTATATTAAATAATAAGCTTAAGAAAAAAGGCACTACATGTCAAACTTTTTATCAGGATCGTTGAATGACAATTATTTAAATATTTGTAAATAAAATAAGAGTAAAGATTATTAAGAAAACAAGATTAAAAGAAGCAGATAGAACTGACGCAGCGTCGCTTGTGCACTGTTGTACTATCAACTGTGTACTAGTGAAATGCTGGGGATAGATAAAACGCAGATAGGGGGAGAAACCACAGGCAGCCTCGATACCTATCGAGATAGGCCAATGGTATCCGATAGCTATTAGCGTCTCTTGTGCATTGCTCCATTACTCTCAACGTATTTCTGCCTATCAGATTGAAAACAATCTCGGCGTCCCAATTACTTTGCAGCTCATGTGCAAAGACGGACATGAGGTTGGCCTAGACGGATGTACTGACAAAACACTGTGATACTATCTATAAAGGTGGAAGGTTTCCATTCAATGTTTAGTCTAGGGAACTTCCAAAAATATTACTAGTTAAAACATTTGTGTACAAATTAATTTGTGTTCCAACCAATCTAAGACAAACTAACCAATGTGTAAATTTGTTTAGTCTTAAAGCAAATGAGAAGGACAATCTAATTCACGTGTTATACAAATACATCAACCAACGCAGTTAGCTCTTCTCCAATTTACAATTATTTCCCATCTCAAAATACAACGTGATATTCACCTCTGCACAATAAAACCTTTCCATTTATAACAAGGATCAGGTCATGTGCTTGGCATATTTATAGCAATCCTGTAGCCGCGAGCAATCCAGTTAAGGGTCTTCTATACCTTGCGTATAACAGCGTAAACACGCACTTCGTATTACCGTGTTTCGGACGCCGTTTTTCAACTTAAAAAGTTGTGAATCCTCTTAAATTGTTCAGAAAGGCTATGTGCTTTTGTCTTATACCTCATAATTAAAAAAAACCGACGGCAAATACTTTTAATCAACGGTTTAATTAAGTAAAAATTGATCATTTTTAATGAATTTTTTTGGTAGTTTTAAACAATAATTTCCGTATTTTAAGGTAACACGTAAAAAATTTGAAGTCTTTTTTATAACTTAAAGTCATTTCCCAGAAAATTAATGTATAAATAGAATCCGAAACACGGTAATACGAATGCATGTTTCAACGATTTTGCTACGTGAGATTTTATCCTTCTGTTGTTCTACTACCAAAGCTACAAAAGTCGCCTCTAGACAGAGCCGCTGTCACTTACGCACGCACCGCTTAGTCATCGTCTTCCGCCTCGACACTTCCTCAAATAAATGCATCGCAGTTCCCAAACCATAAACCAATGTGTTCGATATAAATTTATGTTACGTTGATCCTGTTGGTGTCTTAGTCCAGTCAATGAGTGCTCAAAAGAGGGGTGTAGAGTGCATGGAATATGCGATAATTTTTTACTTTAGGACTTTGTTAGGAGTAGTTAGGAGGTAAACATACTAAAAGTCCCCACCCCTGGGAGGTGAGCATAAGGCGGGAGGGGGGTGGAAAGGTTCCACTTTTAGGTTTTTCGCTTATATCTCGGAAACGGTGCACTGCAGAAAAAAATGTTTCAAATAAAAATGAAAGTTCATTACATTTCCTATAAAATAGTTTCTGTACGTATTTGTCGAATTCTCAACGGCTTTCGAGATATAAGTTATTGAAAATCTAAAATTTTCGAAAAAATCGTGTTTACCTCACTCTTTTTGTTAAACATTTGCTTATAATGCCTCCCACGACCGTTTCTCAGAAAAAAATTCAAAAACAAAGTTGTAGAACATTAAATTTTCTTGAATTTTATATACACTTTTGCCATTTTATCTTCAACCAATCAAAAGTTATAGAATTTCTAAGATGTAGGCTACGCTTAATTTCGATGTTTCTCTAGAAATTAGTGTATATTGAGAGCCTGTTGCGTTTTAACTGCTGTAACTTGCTATCATGATGAAGAACAATACTTTAACAATGGAAATAAGGTAATTGCAATTGAAACACAACATTTTTTTATGAACTACTAGGGGAATCCCCTGCGTGCTCCGCACGCCAACCTGTTGGGACATTCTATGCACATAACAATGTTATGTATTTTTTTATAATAAAAGTGTAGGATTAATAATAACCCCAAAGCTAAGATGGGAAATAATGTTAAATGTTCAAATTAAATTATTTCGTATATTTTATAACAGCAGTTATAATAAAGGTTTTAAAAGAACCAGCAAGGCTCTGGTCTACAATTTAATAAAAACCTAACATAAAAGTTAGAAATACGAAAAATAGTTGCTTCAAAGTTTGAAATCAGGTGTTAATCGAAATATTAGACCAAACAGCTGTTTTGCCTCTTATTTTATTCAATTGGTTGCTGTGATTATTCATTAGTCTAGGCCTAACGTAAGAATTTTTTTTAACTAAATTTACTAAGTTCCTCTAGAAATTAGTATGTTGAGAGCCTGTTGCGTTTTAACTGTTGTAACTTGCTATCATGATGAAGAACAATACTTTAACAATGGAAATAAGGTAAGTGTAATTGAAACACAACACTTTTTATAATTATAGCTTTTATTATATTATACGAATCATACAATGAAAGTATTTACATGGACTGATAGAGGCTGTGTACCAAGATAAATGTCAACCGTTAGGCCTATATCAGAAACCCTCAACATCCACGTGTGAAGTTTAGACACGTTCTATATAATATATTCCAAACAAAACCATTTTTAAGATATTTAAAAAATATTTAGGACTAGGAGGATTGTTTATGCTATAGGCCCTAATAGTGAAATAATTGGTTTTGTGAAAAAATAGATGAAATAGAAAATTACTTTAAAATAACAAAAATATAATAAAAATATTGTGATATTTATAAAATAGAAAATATTATGCTAGTTTAACTAGTTTGTTTTACGGTCTTTTTTTAAATAGGCTACCATTGGTATCTTGTAGACTATAAATCTGACAGCAAACTTTAAATGGGAGAACTTTTCTTATTTTTTTAGAAATTTAAAAATATTTAGTTAAAATATTTGTAAATGGCTGCCATTTTCCAATAGAGTGGTACAATTTCAAAATTGTACAAGTTATTTTAAGACGTTTTTATTCTTGGAGTTTTCTAATATAAAAACATCGTACTTTGTAATGAGAACTTGTAGCCTAATAAACTGAAGGCTTTACATTTACAAATATTTTAACTACCTACATATTTTTAATTTCTCAAAAAACAAGGAAAGGTTCCCTATTTAAAGTTTGTTGTCAGATTTATAGTTTACAAGATTCTAATGGTGGCCCATTTAAAAAAGACACAATATATATATTCGAATTATTATTGTATACTGATGTAGAATGTACAGCTATGAGATATGGTAAAGACAATGAAATAAACGCAATATCCCAATTAGAGGACAGCTTCAACGTAACAGTAAACCGATGTGGATTATTTATTGACACAGACATTCCTTACCTGGGTGCATTTCCAGATGGCCTAGTAGGTACAGATTGTATAGTTGAGGTAAAATGTCCAGAATCGTGTAAGAATTTAACACCAGATGAGGCAATAAGATCAGGAAAATTTACTATTTTAAACTCAGGTAAACTGAGTGAATGTGTAAATAAAAATCACAACTTCTATTTCCAAATACAAGGCCAACTGCATATAACTCAACGAGCAAAATGTTACTTTGTATTATGGACTCCACTTGGCTTTCGAGTTGAAATAATTCTACGGGATGATGAGTTTTGGTCTAATCAAATGGTATACAAATTACAAAGATTTTACATTAATTGTTTATTGCCATAACTCGTAGATCCACGGCACACCCGTTCCATGGAAATTAGAAACCCAGAGTATATTGCTAAAGCAATACAGGTTCAAAAGTCCAAGAAAATCAAATAAATTAAATAGTCAGTTCAGTTCATGATAAATAAATTATTTTTATATTGTTTGCCTTCAATTATTGTACAATTCTCTGTTTGAAACTTTTATTTGTTAATGATAGAAGTTTAATTGTATTATTATTATTAATTAATTTTACATTTGCCATCATTAGTACGACGTTTCGGGAATACTAATTAACTCAAGTTATCAAGTGACTAAAAACTGTATAGGTTAGTGGTATATTTTAGTTTTACATTGTATTTCTTTAACATAGGCCTAGTTCTCGAAGTTTATGTCCTTGTAGTAAAGTTTTAGTCACTTGATAACGGAAGTTGGTTTGCATTCCCGAAACGTTGTGTTATTATTTTACACATAAATGATAGCATATGGAAAACCAAATAGCTTGCATTGTTATTTAACTTAATCTTTGGCTGATAACCTGCTCTGTGCAAGGGCTAGAATTTTAGAGAATAACACTAAACATGTTGAATGTACATTATATTTGTAATAACTCCAATCACGTTGTATGTATATATTTTGTCGTAATACTAAACATGTTCCTTGTATATATTTTTAATAATAATAAATATGTTGTATGTATATATTTTAAATAATAATAAATATGTTGTATGTATATACAGTATTTTAACAACACAAAATATTTTGTATGTGTATATTTTTTAATGTTTAAGCTTATGGAAAAACTTCTTATGTGTATATTTTCTATAAGCAGTAATACTAATATTTTATATCTAGATATTGTTATTTTTGTATTTCAGATTTTTTCATAGAAATTAATTACATAATACTGTTTAAAATTGTATGGCTTAGCATTTATTTTGTACAATGCAGTAACCATTATTAAATTCAGAAGCTTTAAATTTATCTGAAAATATAATTACTTATATTAGTTGTACTCTCAGTAAGATAACATTTATTTATTATTTTAGAAAATCAAAAGCAATCAAGAGTGTTTACTATTCTTCGAATTGCGTTGAATAGCCTATAAATAATTGTAATTTGTATATTTTATTGCCATGTATAAAGGTATTACTTATGACATTGAGTGTATACCTAAATTTTTGAAACTCAAGTATGGTTTATATTATAATTTGTAGAAAACAATCCACTATATTTTTAATAATTTAACTTTTGTAGCCCGTTTAATTTCCAATCGAATTGTATAATGGTCAAAATAAAATTATCAAACAAACGATTACGGTATAACAGAGTCCATTAAATGAACCGTCATTATTTTCACTGTGGACTATGTCAAATACGTAAAATTGCAGGTGTTATTTCAACACATTAAAAAAAAAAAACTGTTCCATTTAATGCAGGTTAATACAAATTAATTATAAATGCCATGACGAGACAGAATGTCTTTTATTAGTAAGTAAACATTTGTTCCGCACCATAGTTTTATTTATTTACAATGCCTTATCTTTGTATTGGATGGTGCTTAGAGTTGAGGAAGGTAAGTGGGCGATGGCAGGCTGTGAGGCTTATGTTTTTAGTTCTGGATTTTTCCCCCCCAGTTCTCCCCGCGCCACCACAATATCACTGACTGTACTCGGACAGATTTTATTAAAATCACACTGTACATTCGAAGTTTTCCCCAAGGTAAAGAAGAGCCTTAAACGTTGAAATATTCACTTTGCATAACATTATCTTCCAACCCATTAACTCAGAAAGGATGGACACGTTTGGCTTAAATCCAACAGTCTGGTGAAACTTCTAATTTGAGCTGTCCTGAACAGATTGTCGGAGTTATATTTTATGGCAAAGGTAATTTCCACATTTGTGTGTATTCTAAGTACATATCATTCAAGGACAAATTTTATTTTTCAATCCTTTTCCGTTTTAACCTTCCATATGATTTTACAAATCACTGATATTTGCATCCTCCTCTTCGTGTCCTTATAGTCTTTTACTTCCAAATATTTATTTAGTTTAAACACCATGCTCATCGAAGCCGAATTGAACAGTTATACTTACTAACGGCAGTAAGGTAATGTACGGTATATTTCTCGCTAAAATTTTTCATTTTGTCTAAACATTTTCATTGATCTCGGTTTGCATATTTATTGTCCTCGCTTTTTATTTATATAACAAATTTGTACAAATATCACATTTTATACATTTTTATGGTACAATACTTACTTATTTATATTTGCCACAGTTTTCTCTACAAGGTTAAACGTTTTTTTTATAAATGTTGTAAGCAAGTAGGTAAAATTATAAGAAAGTGAGAACAGTCCATTTCTTGTCCGGAGTTGTCCCTTTCTTAGTTAAATGTAATTTGTGAACTTAGTTTTCGTAGAATTTGGGAACTCTAAGTCAGATTTGGGAGAAATTATAAAGGTTATCCGGCCCAGACACATTCCTAGTCTGAGGCTATTTGTACCTAGTATTTACTATCATAGGTTCTCCAAAAGCTTCTAAAAGTAGTTTACTTTTCAATTGGTCCTAATATAAAAGTTGGTAAAATATTTTATAGGCACAAAAACTGTTCAAATATTCAGTAATTTTTTACCCGACAGTGACATTTTTTATCAATATCCTAAATAAAAGTCCCTAGCAAAATTTCAATGAATTTCAAAGTCTTCGGAAGTTGAATGGAGTTAGCCATAGATCTCATACAAGATAGGTCCCGCGTTCCAGAGGACATTCAGCACTATGAGGAGAAACCGAAGTTACAAACTTGACTACAAAGTGTAGAATATTATTACGGAGAGGGAATACAGATACACTAGAAACGTGGATGTCAATAAAATGGCGTCTAGCATGCAGGAGGAGAAGTAATTAAAATGATACAGGCCAGTTCAATCAGGCGTTTGTAGTTTAGTTATTGTTAGGATTAATAGTGTAGGATAAGGAATTATGTAATAATAATCATATGTAATAAATAGTAGTTTAAGATTTATAAGTCCAAAGGCGAGAACACAGAATATAGAACAAGGTTTGGTAAGACTGTCAAATATTGTGTAAGTGCTGACAGAAGCTAGGCATACTTTAGAAACCTAGTTATGTCAACCCAGTACACTATAAAAGTGTCCTACCGACCTGGATACAAGATCAGAGTTTTGGAAGACGGCCGGGAGCCCTATTGGTTGAACAGGGCAGTGTTTTGGAAGAGATATACGGTATAGGAAGAAGCCTCTAATGTTCGGCGGATCCAGCTGAGACACACTTGTGGAGTACTGGTAGAGAAGGTAGGCAAACAGACAGTCTAATATTCATATTAAACTTTGGTCATTGTCAAAGTAGAAGCCTATTAGCATTATAGCTATTGTGAGTGTCTTGGGATATAATTAATAGTAATTATAGAATCAGTAGATGTTGTTATTTAATGTAAAGTCAGTTAGGTATTGTAGTTGTTTGTTAATTGTCAAAATATTGATATTCTACCACTTAACCACTCGAATATAAAATATAAGAATTGCAAGGTATATGAATGGGTTAGTTTTAGTTGTTTTTTAACTGTCAAAATAGAGTCATCTACCACTGAACTACTCCCTTATAAAATATAAGAATTACAGGGTATATGAATGGATTAGTTTCTATTATTATAATCCCTGAACCTTAGTGATCTGTCATTTTGAACCCTGGGCTGCTGGGCTTATATTGCCACCAATACCAGTTATTTTCTTTTACTAATGAACACGAAGAATATTGAAAGTTTAATTCTTTAACACGTATTCAATACCGTCTTCCACTTCTTCCCTCTTCTCCTTCTAACTTAATATTTTTTGTAAAATTAATCTTAGTTGATATGATAATTTAATTTTTAATAATTTCATTTTTATGAATAGTAGGAAGGGATAGTAATAAATTCTCCCATAAATAAATTAATCACCACGTATTCTTCCTCCACTTATTTATCTTTCTACCCCTATATTTGGAGGAAATATTACACCGAGAAAGATCGCCGTCATTAAGATATTTTACTCATATAAACAACAATAATATAGCTGCAATATGTATTGAAAATTATTTTTAAACCCCAATTACATGAAATTACGAGGACAAATTGCAGTCTCATAATTCCATGTCAACCTTCCAATATTTAACCGCTTTTCAACAACTGTAATTTTAATTTCCTTTAAAATAACACTAAATTCCCCTTGATGATGTATGTAGGGAATTGTACCTTAATAACCAACAGCCAAAGGTGATACCATTATTTAGAACATTACATTCGGACCATTTCCCTGGCGTCTGGCCAATGCCAGCAATGCATTCCTTTCTAGATAATTTGTTTTAATCTCTGGAAAATTTTGTTAAAAGTTTTAGTCTAATTTTAGAATTAATTTAACAAAACCTTTATTTAATTATCATTGCATACGTCGTATTAATGGCCAATAATTTAAAATAATAAATTAGCATCTAATGCGCATGCCCTGTTATAGAGAGGCTAGGTTACGACTATTCAGTTCTCTCTTCCGCCTTAAATCAACAAAGAAAATACAAATTAATACAACAAGCATATAATATAAGAACAATGTACTCTTCAAATAAAAGTACTAAACAAAAATTAATACCATTATTAATAAGTTTAAACAAAGTTAAATATACCTAAAAACTGAAATGAGTTGTGCAAAAAATAAGACTTGCCATTTCTTGAAAACTGTGCGTAGCAATCGACAGTTTAATTTTATCAGGTAAAGAATTAATTAAGCAACAAACGATTCCTTTACATTTCTAAACATCATAGAACTAGATCCGTGGAACGTATGGTAATAGTAGTTGAGCACTTCCTCTGTTGTATTCTTTGCACTTAATTTGTAAGTACAGATACACTTTTTTTGCAATGTAAGTCCGCACTCAGGTTTGAAGAATAGAATGCGATATCATTACAGTAGTATAGTTTTAAGAATTTATACAACCTATAGGATATGCAAATATTAACGTGATTATCGGTATATTAAATTACCTAAATTAATTACTTTAAAGTGACCAGAAAGTTGAAACTTACTAAATACTATCTTCAAGAATAAGATAACAGATTTTTAAATGCATCTCTTGAAAAGTTAGAGGTTGTACAACAAGACATGTTGAGAGAAAATTGAATTTAAAATACCTGACTTATTTAATTAACTTATATTACTGGGTATGTAACAAAATTGTTTTTAGCACTACATTCCAGCAAAAATATGGTCAAATAAATTAGACTGTGACAAGGTCAGACTGGCATAACGGATCTATGAAGATTTTAAAACTGTATTTAAATAAATTAAATGTATTATGTATTTATTACGAGTAAACCACGTTGTACATAAATCTAGTATATCCAGAATGTATTCACTTCATTTACGAATCAAGGTGTCATATTTATGAATATTTATTAATGGTTCACATTTATGATATACACATTATTATTTGCGTTACCTTAGATCTTCAAACTTTGGCATACAGTGCATGTTGGCCATCGTTCAAATATAATAAAATCTATCTGATTGTGGCGTTCATTTTATTAATGCATGTCACACGTGGCCAAAACCACTTACTTAGATGCTAAAATAATTAGTTTAATTAAGCTTTTGAACAAACTCTTATTTATCTCAATATGAACGATTCTGGAGCACGAAAATCAAATTCGTCCCGCCACATACATGCGATTTAGAATTTCTTTTTAATGAATGCGATTAATCAACCTCAAAGCTAATATTTTAAATGTGTAAACTAAATTATTAAGTATATGGTATATCGTGAGTTGCATTAATGTAAAAAACAACAACTAAACAAAAACATAACCTAAAACTAAAAATGTATGACATCAACTGTTAATGGAAATGCAACTAAGAGAGGACATTAATTTAGTTAAATTTACAGATTTTAGGACACACAGCCGATTTTTGTACTAACTTGCTTTTTTTAAATTCAACTGTGATCATGTCCAAAATATTGGTGCAGGTATACACAACCACTGCACCAGGCAAGCTTGTGGTTACCCGATGCCATACAGCACAGAGCAGTAAACGTCCCTCACAAGCTGGTGCGATGTTCATGAATAAGCTTCCTAAATGCATTCAAAATTCACCTTACACAATTTCGATATTTTTACTCGGTTAAAGTATTTCTTGATATATGTGACCTCGTTTTGTTTGCAATATGATTTATCCTGACTGTACAGAAACTTATTCTTAGACATTTTTATTTTTTTTTAAATTTTGTGTATTTGTGTTAATTGTTGTATATGTTTCTCTATTTTTAAGCTGCTTTCTGTTTAATTTTACTTGGTTGTGTACAAATCTGTTGTAATTGATCGGTTTTATACATTACTAATTTGTCAAGAAAACTAACATTGAATAAATAAACATAATACATCTTGTTTCTCATGAGATATGTTTTTAATGTTCAACAAATATTGGTTTAACAAATAATTAAATACCATTTTAAAATTTACAAATAATTTCAAAGAACATTTAGATTTTTAAATAGTAAACAGTTACTATTAGTGCAATTGAAATACAAATATCAGCAGACGGAAGACTGTCAGTGTTGGTATAATTATCAAACTGGCAGTTTTTAATTAGCAGCTGATTACTTAGTTTGAAATAATGTGTAACTCTAATTTCTATTTTAGTTTTTGTTTAGAATTAGGATTACATCATGAAACGCTTTTTTTATTCATTAAAACGACTGTTATCATAAACTTAATAATTGTCTTTAGTCATATAATATGATTTACTATCTTAACTATGTTGTTTTTATTAATCCTACAAGTTTATTAAAATGAATTATAAAATATGTATGAGGTGGGATTGGCGTTCGAAGCAAACACGTGACTCAGTTTGTAATATTGTAAACAAACCTAACTGTAGTTTCTAAACAAAAAATCAAATATACTAAATTATAAATTAAATTAGCACTTAAGGAATGCACAATTACTTGTGACGTCAGTACATAGATCGACCTGTAACAAAGTCAAATATAAACTCCAATAATTAAGCTATCAAATATAACGCAACAGGCTAATTAAATGCTAATTACTGTTTGCAACAAGTGTAAACAGAGAGGCTGTTATTACATTGATTAAGCTCTGTATAGGCCTATGTGAAGGTATAATTAGACTGTATTTATCTCTGAACTAAACATACTTTTATACACTGTTTAAGATCATACATTTGAACTCTAAACTTATATACACTGTAATTAAATACTATATTTTAAAATAAGACATAACATGATACGTCGCAAATTACGTTTACTCGCAAATTTTATTATTAGAAGGTTATGTCCTCAAAACACATGTAAGTCAAAGAAGAAGAATGTACACTATTTCTCTTAATTAAGCGTTTAAACATTTTATCCCTGGAATATTTTTAAGTTTCAGATATGTCATAAAAATACAGATATCCTCTAAATTTATTATTACCAAAGACGAATTTAACCATCAATAAACATGTTTTTATTCATTATGTAGCAGGATTTTTATTTTTTCTAATAGATAGATATGAAAAAATGTCAAAATAAACACTTTTTCTCATCTAAATAAATTAAAAGAACTAATGTTTTCACAAATGCAAATGGTAAAAACAGAAAGAATACTCATCTAAAAACCCATAATAATAAAATATTAAACAATATTCGACTATCAATCTTTCGATTTTCTAAAATGTAATCGATTAATATAACTTAATACAATAAATCAGTAAAAAACAGCTTTCTTTTTTCTGCCTGTCAGAGTATTTTTTGCTTTATATTTGCAATGGAAATCTCGCAACAGGAAATTATTCCGATGGAATCCTATTGTTTTTTGTTATTATTCTAATGTTCCATTGAATGCCAATAGAGGTTTAAACTATTTTTATAGACTATTTATGTAATACAAATAGTCATAACTGTTTACTGTTTAGTATTGTAATTTTGCAATTTAAACAAATAAATGTAAAATAAAATTCCTTTTTAGTAATGAAATCCTACTGTTTATGTTACATAGAATATAAGCAGTACTTTTAAGTATAATTTTATCTAAATCAGTATTTGAATGCAATAAGAGGATTTGTATTATTTTTCTAAACAATTTTAATCTCTGTATTTTATAGGTAAAATAGTATTCAGAACTTGACTCATATTTTGTTAATTTAGGTGCGACTGGTTTTCACTTTTATTTATTTTGTAGAATATGTTTTGCTTTGATTCAAAACTCTATTAAGATGAATATGTTTCTTAGGATTTTCACGTGGTTTTTTTTAAAGGTTTGTTTGAGTTTAATGGTCTGTTGGGTCTGGTTTAGGAAGTTAACTATGAAAATGAAAAATTTAACACATAAATAATTGTTTTAACTGTGGTACAACTAAAAATTCAGATAATTTGAAGAAGGTTTATAAAACACTCAGCTCAAACAAATATACGAAACCATAAATGTCTAATTGTTTTGTTAAATCATATAATTCGTTTACTTTAGAATTTAACAATTTACTTGGAAAGTTGGGGGAGGTTTCCTTACTTTACCTTCTAGGAATAATACCAAAATAATAGGGAATATCCCAGAGTGCTTCAAATGCCAACCCCCTCATATGCACAATTGAACATAAGCTAAAACATTGAATCTAGCCTACATTATCAACTATTATAAAAGCGAGTGTAAGTACAAGATTAACATATAACAGCTGATTTCACCCAACTTCTGTAATACTTAAACAAAACCCAACATTGATTATACTTTGGGGTTATGTTTACAACTTCAATCATTATAATTTCTTGTGAATTTGATTTTTTTTATAGAACTTAGTATGCTTAATAAGTTATAAGATATGATTTGAGATAAATTGGCTTGTTTATAAACAGCTGGTTTGATCGCTTTATTTACTATTTCGTTGTTATTCTGTAACCAAAATGGCAATCCATAAGAAACTATGTTAAAATTTTTCAACTTTTAAATTATATTTTCTCAAAAAATTTGCGTTTTTACACGAACTATATGGGTGTACTTAAACATCAAAACTACACCTAAATACAAAATTGCTTTGAATTTGTTAGAGCCGTTTTCGAGATCCGCGACAGATACAAAGATACAAGAATTGTTCATTTAAAGTAATAGGATGAACTTCTAAACCATTTGATCTATCAATATGAAATAGAAAGCAATTAAAAGATAGTATTTTTATCTTTCTTTAGATATATAATAATGTATATAAATAAAAATGTTTAAAACAGGCCTACAGTTTTATATCCTTTTAATTGTACACATTTACCAAGTTAAAAATCCCCGTCAGCGTAGTTATTTAGGCCTATATAAAGTCTGTTGTTTTTAAATAGTATTTTTTTTAAACTATGTATTTCTGATGTGTATCTGATTAATCTTATTGTGATTTTCACGAAAGAAAAATCAAATCAATGTAATTTTAGCAAACGATAGGTGGTTTTTATTAAACTTTTCCAAAATATTACAAAAAATATGGAACATCAATCTATTTTTTGTTGTAGTTTAAAACTAGCAACTGAGAATACAATGAAGATATTTTTTTTAAAGTTTACGACTATGTTATACCTTTTTTAAACTGGTTGCTATCGTGGTTGCTATAAATCAAGAATATTAATCAGAGAAAAATCTAAGAATATTAATGAACTGTAAAACACATATTATTGCCTCTAATTAGCCTGATGTTAATCTTACTAGAAAAGCTTATAAAAAATAACGCACTTGTAACAAAAAAATCCTATTACTTTAAATGAGCAATTCTTGTATCTATTTTTGTTTGTACCTTTGTATCTGTCGCGGATCTCGAAAACGGCTCTAACGAATTCAAAGAAATTTTGTATTTAGGTATAGTTTTGATTTTTAAGTACACCCATATAGTTGTATTTCCTGTAAAAACGCAATTTAAAAAAAAAATCTAATTTAAAAGTTGAAAAATTTTAACATAGGGTCTTATGGGTTGCCATGTTGGTTACAAAATAACAACGAAATAGTAAATAAAGAGATCGAAACAGCTGTTTATAAACAAGCCAATTTATACTGTTTTATCAGCTGTTCATTGGATAGTTTTTATTAATGTTAAAAAACAAGCTAATTTAAACTGTTTTAGCACGTTGGAATTAGAATAAATTGGCCCTGATTTAACAATTTATTTTGTCAAAAAAAAAAGGTAAACTTGTCAAAGATGGATAAATTCTAATAGTCAATTTTGTAATATAGGCCTGGCTCATTTCTGAAATATAGTATTGAGGTAATGTTAATCCTGCAATAATTTTTACTATATTTAGGCCTGGTTTCAAAACTGTAGTTGACAGAAGGTAGTAGAACTAGGACTAAAATCGTAATGAAAGCCTCTTACGTTTCTAAATCATGTATTTGAGGTTATAATTAATCTTGTAATTATTGTTAATAAATTTAAGCCTGGTTTCATAATTTTACAAACCTATGTACACACGAGCCAAAGAGTAAAGAGATTCTTTAGCGAATTTTCCAACTGCGAGCGAAACGAAGCAGCCATCTGAGGCAAAAGGCCGAGGCGGGGTTGGGACGCGAAGAGTCCAGGGCCAGAGCCCCTAGTTATTAATTTATACACGAAAAAATTAAAACATATATTGAGCTCATCTATGGTTAAATAGAGTTTGTTTAGATAAAACTGACAGTGTTAATATACTACAGGTAAAGGATTACGAAAAACTAATTTATCTTACAGTAAGAATAAAATTTGCGATCACACAAAATACAAAACAAAATATAAACCAGGTTTTAACTTTAGAAAATCTTTTTCAAATGTATAGCACTTTTATTTCAAAATTAAACAAAGTTCAGAGTTATAGCCTGATGTAGCGGTAAGTGATACATTATGTATCGCAAACACAAAGCGTACATATTTACACAAAAATGGCGCCATTATTTATGATTAGCCTAATGCACTCGTGTGCTTTCAATGGATTACCTAACAATAGACCAGGAAGAAACGTTACAAAGAATACATTATAATATAATTACGTCATTATTGGCAGGGAAATATGGATACAGTGTTGATATATTATCTGAAATGTATTTTAAAACAAAATATTATATTTTCATTAATATTAATTTATAAAGATTGTGCACATTAAAAATGTTACTGTATCTAATGAGTTTTTTTTTTTTGCATAAAATATTATAAAATACCATCGGGAACATATTTGTAAAATTAGAACAAATCTAAAATTTCCCGAAGGATGTGATGATCCCACAGAATGTATCACCATATTTGATCATAACAATCACCAGCAAAAATTAAACTCTCAATTAAGTCATTCAAAAACTTCCTCAAACTCCAGCTGGTTGGTCCATCCTGCAGTGTATTCCGTCAAGATTTTCTGGCAATCCAGACTGTTGTCGGTCCAAGTCCACACACTGATAACTTTTTCATTGGGGCAGGGTAACAATTAACTGTCAGTATAACAAAAGGATGCATTTAGTTTGTTTTAGAGTCAACACCCATGTCTACAGACTTGTTTACGAGTCGTTACAGTTGACTTTGCTGCGATTAACATTGTGGATACAAATGTTTCGAAAATAAAATAACCAAAGGAGAGCTATTAATTTCAAAATAAATAGAAATCATAAAAATAAACTCTCTCGATTAGAAAACCTACTCTCGCTTAAAGAACGAAAATAAGTTTTTAAAATCAAGAACTTTTTAGTTTATTCTAGTTTTATTATTATTGTATGGTTCGATGACAAGAGATGAAAATAAATAGGCCCACGAAGCTAAACCCCCGGCACACCCGTTTTAGAGACGAACGTTATAGCCATACATTAACTGAGACTATCTACTATAATTTTAAAAGTAATAGCTAAACAAAAGAGACCTTGGGTTTCACACAACACAAATTAACATTAATAGTAGAACCTGAGTCAGATTTGAGAGGCATAATTTTGATCTGTAAAATATTTTAAAATTTGGTAATTGATTTTCAGCCTTTTCAAGTCTTATTTTACAGGTTAATACCATGAACAAACCGTTATTCAGTAGAAACTCGCTACCACGACCTTTAATAACACGACTTACTCGATAACAAGTGCATTTTTCTAATCGCCCTGAGGTTGCCATTACACTTAATGTTAACGTTACCTCTATAGCAAGACTATTATTATTTTAAAAACCTCAATAGCACGGATTCTCGTCCCAATGCAGATCGCAGCTCTACCCCTCTATAGCACGTCTTTTTGTGAAAACGAAGCTTTATAGCAAGAGTTCAACCTCAGTAGTAAGTCGTTTTACACAAAGGAACCTTTACAGCACTACCCAGTGCATAATTCCAACAGTCAGTGACTCAACGGAAAGGATATTTTGAAGGAAACGATGTCTTACGCACAGTTCTAAATATGAAAATCCTGCTTCCTCCCCTTCCGGACCGCCTCCGACGTCAAAGGACGCCCGTAACGCTATCAGAGTTTTGAAGTGTGTTTTTGAGAAAAAAGGTGATACATATAGTATAAGTGAAAGTGTTATAAAATCCATCTATGAGCTTGATAGTGCCTTGGGCTACATCCATGTAAGTATCTCAAAACAAATTAAAATAATAATTTTTTTTACTACATAACATGCATTGTACTTCTTCATTATAACCTGTTCATTGAAGCCCACACATTACCTTGAACATTAGCTGTATTTTCATCTACTTCACAAAATGTTTATATCATACATTTTAAGTAAAGTTTATTAGTTCTTTTTAATTAAAGTTAAATACATTTTTGTGTTTTTAACTATCAGTTTTTTTTCTATTTTCAGTTATTGTATAACAGTCATTTAATGTTCATTTTTCGTTTAATCAATTAAAACAGCACTATTATTGTACAATACATTTTTAACTTCTCGCTATGAACATTGACAATTTTCTAAAATCGGGAAGTTATTGGTTTCACCCCGTTTTTCGAAAATCGAGTAAGTATTCATCAGATCTCGACGTTTTGAGGTCCTAGGAATCTTCCCTGACCACTCCCGAGAGGGTGTCACCCTGTCTGTATGTATGTGTGTATGCGTGTGTGTGTGTGTATGTAAGTATGTGACCCGCTTATAACTTTTGAACGGCTTAACCGATTGGATCCTACCAAACGGCGTTCTAAAAAGTTCCATCAAACTTAGATTTCCTGAAAATTTCAACTAATTCGGACCGGTAGGTTATGAGAAATTTCGAAAAA